>NW_012193726.1:48895-95438 GCF_000504015.1 Erythranthe guttata | reverse complement strand
CCTATATAAATTAATACATACGGAAGTAACAAACTTTTATTAATTTATCGAAATATTAAATCATCAAACTAATAATTCAGCACATTTTTACTGGATCGGGACCGTAAGAAATTATTATTTAAGCGAAATTACTGATTTATCGAGTATTAATTTATCAAGGTTCTACTGTATATGTCATTAATTCTGTCTTAAATCAAATGAAAGTGGTGATAAATATATGTATGTACTTGTCTCTAATTAATTAGTCAAGAATCAAGAACTAATATTAATCCAAATCTTGATCTTGAACACTTCGTAGGCATATTTATTAGGCCGGCTAGCTGCAAAGATGGCGACTTCAAATAAGAACATTAAATAGAAAGAAAGCACTACTACATTTAAATCAGTGGCCAAATGAAAGAGAGTGCATCAAATTGTTGAGTGTAACTCATTAGCCCCACATTATGATGATCACAAATAAATGATTATTCATTGCTAAATATTAAATATTTTATCCAAGCCAAAATCCCATTATTAATATGAGATTTATAATAGGACAAAATGCACTTCGCCTCCTGGAAATTTTCAGTTTTCGCACTTTCCCCTTATAAATTAAAAAAGAAGAGTCCCCGGTCAAAATTTTATCGCAGTTGCACTTTTTGCCACAAATTATAATTTTCAATGTATTTTTCGTCTGATTTGCTATTTATTCTTCCACTTCAAGGGCATCTGAGTCATTTCATTATTCCCGTCCAAATCATAATATCCTTATCTTTTAGAATACACGAATACAATCTATTCATTGATTTCAGAAAAAAAAAATTACGAACTTTTTTCTCTCAAAAGGAATTGTGCCTATTTTGGTTCCCAAAATTGCGAGAATCTTCAAAATTTTCTTTAGCTAGTCGCTATCATGGTGATTCGTCCCTAGAATGACGCAAATGCTCTTCCATTGAACAGATTCATTGCAATACCGGTGAAACATAAACTTGAAATTGTAATTTGGGGCAAACTACAATAAGAACAAAATTTTGAAGGGAGAGAATCCTTTTTTTTTTTAATTCGTAGGGGTGAAACTGAAAAAAATAGAGAAGTTTTCGGGGGCGAAGTGCATTTTGTCATTTATATTATACTTTTTTCATGGGAAACTACAGTTTTCATCCCTTAAGTTTCACCAATTTCATATTTAGTCACTCATGTTTCAAAAATTCAACATTTTTAGTCGTCCTCGTCAATTTTCCATTAGTACTAGCTAACGGAATCAAGCGTGTGCCGATGACTGCCTTAAATGACGAACTAACGGTAGATTAACAAAAAAGACCAAAAGTGGTAAATTATTGAAATGGTAAATTATAGCTAAACTGAAGGGGGTTACCGCCCCCTCAAGATGTGACTAGCTAGGGTTGCATGTTGAACTATTCAATGGCCGATATATGTGTGTAAGTATAAGCTATGGTTTTTGACACAAAAAGTAAGCATGAATAAGACCTTCTTAATTAGTTCCTACATGAAGGAAGAAACTAGAAACGACAGCAAGGATATTTTGACAGCATGCTGTCACGAATTTCTTGCCAATTAATTTTGTAAAAACAAAAACAAATAAATTAATAAATAAATAAATGTTGTGTTTTAATAAATATCCCTTGAGAAAGAGAGAGAGAAACATGTGAGTTTCCTTCACCTTTCGGTGTGGGAAACAGGAGTTTCTGATTCAAGAAGGGAAACATTATTATATTAATTAAACACTGCTAGATTTTTATGTTATTCAATTCATATGCATGCTCTATATATAACAAAACACCAACATCTTACTTCAATTTAATCCAAATTAGTGAATATATATATATATATATATATATATATATATATATATATATATATATATGTGTGTGTGTGTGTGTGTGTGTGTGTGTGTGTGGGTGTACAAAATGCACTTTGCCCCCTAGAAAAATTCAAAATTTGCACTTTTGCCCCTACAAATTAAAAATAAAAAAATAAAAATTCTCCCACTTCAAAATTTTGTTGCAGTTGCAATTTGCCCTAAAGTACAATTTTTTGAGTATTTTTTTATCGGAATTGCCATGAATCTATCTAATTGAAGGGCATTTGTGTCATTTGAGAGACGGATCACCGTAATAACTGTTAATTGATGAAAAAATTGAAAATTCTCGCAATTTTGAGACCTCAATAGGCATATTTGCGCGAAGCTGAAAAATGTCAGTTAAACATGAACGAAGGGAGTAATTAATAAAAAGAAAATTATGTGCAATCGACTGAAACCGGTCCAACTGTAGCCGAGATGACTATCTAATTTTGTACTCGGTCTGATTTTAAAAATATTATATTAATAAATAAAATAAGATTATACACTCTCATGAAGGTTCAATACACAATTTCTTTTATAAATTAAGATAAAATTTCATTCTTCCCAAAAAAAACTTGGACCAACCAAGATTTTTTTTTTGGCATATCCCAACATTTATTGACATATTAAGTATCAACAAATCTTCATGTTTATAGATATTAATCATGATTTATCTTGGCAAAGAAGCAAGGCCTAATTTCATCATGGTATTGCTAATAAATTCAGTATATATATATATATATATATATATATATATATATATATATATATATATATATATATATGTGTGTGTGTGTGTGTGTGTGTGTGTGTGTGTGTGTGTGTGTGTTAACGAGGCATGTCTTGATCGAGTCGTATACGGTTATTTTTACCGTCGATCTAAACACATATCAATGTGAGTAGTTGTGTGTTTGTGTGTATGAGAATGATTAAGATCTATCTGGTGTATTTCATCGCGTGTAGCATAGTATAAACCAGTTGTATACTGCTATACACGGCCATACTAATTATACAACCCCTTATTACTGGATTTTTCTTTAGTTATTAATAACTCCTTTATATTTGAAAAATAAATTACTAGTAGAAATTAGACAAATCAAATTGGAATTAATTAAAATTAAAAATCATAATCTTTCGAAATTCAGAATGAAAAATAATATTGTGCAAAATTTATAAATGATATTTGACTATAGTGAAAATCAAGTAAAGGTAAAATTTGTACATCACTTTCCATACATTATTTTCAAAGCTACCTAACAGTAGACATGGGCTGGCAATGCATGTGATTCAAGCCCCCCTTATGGCTGTGATCCTCATGAATAGGTTTCTTTTTGTTAAGGGACCACTTCATACAAATATTAAGAAATTCCTATTTATAAATTAGGGTAAATAGCACTTAACCACTTGTAGTTTGGACATTTTGCACATCACTCCCTTATAGTATGAAATTAGGCACATAATCCCCTTGTGGTTTTGATATTTTGCACATGAACCCCTTATGGTATGAAATTAGGCACATAAATCCCTTTTGGTTTTCAAATTTTGCATATGACCCCCTTATGGTATGAAATTAGCACATAACCCCCTTGAATTGAAAACTGGAAAAGACTAAATTACCCCTATCAAGTCAAAAGTTCTTATTTTAATTTAAAAATAATTATTCTATAAAATGAAAAGGTTAATGTATTTTTTTGTAAAATGAGAAATATAATATATTATTGTGTTTTTCTATTTTGCTGCACATATATTTTTTTTTTTAAATTTAATTTTCATTTCAACTTTAGAGAAATATTTTTTTTAGATTTTTCCAAGAGAATAAAAAAAATAAAGACTTTGTTTCTTAAAAAAGTTAAAGTTCGATAACAGCTATATAAATAATATATTATATAGAAAGTAGTAATATAATAATCATAATTAATGATAATGTTAAAGATTTTCAAATTAATTTTTAAAATTGAATAAATTGTCAATCGTACAATAACTAGTATTTTATACCTTTTGTGCTGTAAAATTAAAAAATAAAATACAATAATATGTTATATTTCTCATTTTACAAAAAAAATACATTAAGCTTTTCATTTTATAGAATAATTATTTTTAAATTAAAACAATAATTTTGTCTTGATAGGGGTAATTTAGTCTTTTCCGTTCTATTCAAGGGGGTTATGTGCTAATTTCATACCATAAGGGAGTTATGTGCAAATTTTCAAAACCATAGGGGGTTATGTGTCTAATTTCATACCATAAGGGGGTCATGTGCAAAATGTCCAAACCACAAGAGGGTTAAGTGCTATTTACCCTATAAATTATTACATTACCACGTAATATTGTGCTTAATTGAAAAGTGCTTAATTACACTTTACACTCTCAAAATATGCAATTTGGCCTTGAAAAATCATACACAATGCACCCTCATTGGATTCTTATGGCTATCAAAGGTAAATTAATATTTTAAGTGGTGTTTTTTAGGATGCTAAATGTCAAATTATTTTTTTTATATTCACCAATCCTTCGAGCCAATTTTGAAACTACAAAAGTCTAAAAAGTGTATGCTTCTTTTCTTGGTAAAAAAAAAAGTTTTTAACTGACTCGGTGCGAATTTTCTTTTCTTCACTTTGTATCCTCGAAATTAAGTTGGAGGATAGAAGAACAATAATAATTTAATTTGTTAGTTTGTACTCTACAAAAGAAAAAATGAAGTTGAATGCTCTCATGAAGTTAAAAAAAATCAATCCAGGGTGCATTGTGGCTGAATTATCTTTTTTCGAGTGTGAAGTGCTATTAATATTTTTGAAGGGCGTCAAATTACAAAATGCTATATTTTAAGGGTGCAAAGTTGAATAAGCCAATTCAAAAGTTTTTTTTTCTTTCTTTTGTGCTTTTACAGGTGGCCTGTATTTTAAGAGGCCACGTGGAGGGTAGGAGTGGCCCTGGAAATATATTTAGAGAAGGGTATAATAGGGTATGTTGCCTAAGATCACACATCTTAATTAGAGCTTTCAATGACATGGGGACCTAATTAATTATGTATTGCAAACTTTGACTCATTTCTAGTAGTTCAGCAGACCTAAGAAGTAACACATGTTAAAATATTATTTCGATAATTTAATATTTTGTTGAAATAATAGAATTTTGTTACTGTTAACAGTATTAATTTATAGAAGTTTAACTAATCTGAACTATTAATATTACCATATAAGAAAATTATTTGAATCGTCAAAATTATTTCATGCATTAAAGTTCAATTAATTGTAGCCTTGCATTTAAGGTAATGTATAGTATAGTTTGATTGAACATAAAGAAACCAAGCTTGCATTGAAATTTTCATAATAATAATACGGGCAAATTTCACTTCGCCCCCTCAAAATAACCATGTTTTTGCACTTTGTCATACATGTGTATTAGGCAAGACTTAGGCTGGAAATACACATTTAATTTGGTCCAAAGTGCACCGAGTTGTATATTTCGAAGGGGGACAGTCTTATTTCTATATTTTGAGGGGTTGCAAAAAAGGATTCTTTTGAGGGGGCGAAGTTCAATTTGCCCTAATAATAAATATTGTAAATTGCACATCACCCTCTCAAAACTTCTAATTTTCACACTTTACCCCCTCAAAATTTTAAAAAGTGAATATTCCCCTTAAAAAAATGTTATTCTTGTTGCACATTGCTCCCGATAGCAAAATTCTGAAGAATTATTCATCCGAATTGAGTACTCTTGTTGCATGTTGCCCTATTATATATTATTTTTGTTTCACGGTACTCCTTAAAAACATTACTTTTTCTGCACGTTGCCCCTTTGAAAAAAAAATTATTGCACAATGCCAACAAAAAATTGGCTTATGGTGTAAAGTACAACCAAAATAATATTTAGGGTAAATTACACGCACACCCCTAAGGTATGCTAAAATAACTTTAAGGTCCATGTGGTATCGATAATTAAACTCACACCCTTGAAACATTATTAGAAACTCTAGTGAGATAATGCATTGGAAACGTTATTCCGATAGAGTTCTAACGGACTATGAGTTTCAGAAAGTAGTGTGGACAATAAAGAGGTATGGGTGATTTAAGAAATGTTGCGGGAGCCATGTCACCCCCTAACTCTATATTGTCTCCACCACTAGCTAAGAATAATAGTCTGTTAGAATCCTATCGGGAATAACGTATCCAATGTATTATCCCATTAGAGTTTCTAACTATGTTTCGGGGGTAAGTGTAATTATCGATACGGCATGAACTTTAAAGTTATTTAAGCATACCTTAGGGGTGTGGGTGTAATTTACCCTAATATTTAAAAAGGGAGATTGTCCCCTTTTTTTAATTTTCTTAGAGGGGTAAAGTGCAAATATGGAAAATTTGCCCTAATAAATAAAGCTTATGTTGTAATGAATCTAAAGATGGACTGATATTCATTGAACACGTAGAGACTGTATATTTATAACCGAAAGATACACTCAGATAATTGATTGAATTTAAGGCAAGAAAATCCAATTTTGAAACTTAAACATAGGCAAGTAGGGGCTCATTATCATTTATTTGCATTTACTTTGTAATACTTGATTGTGATTGTTAATTGCTATCAAGGAGTCTTTTACAATTAGCTGAAATTAAAGTATTAAACTAAGTAAGATTTATTTTTTATTTTTTTAGAGTAGATTACACCATAAAAATAACTTTACAATATGCTAAAATAACTTTAAGGTTCCTCTAGTATCGATAATTACACTCAACCCTTTGAAATATAGTTAGAAACTCTACTGGGATAATGCATTGGATACGTTATTCCGATAGAGTTTTAATGGACTATTATTTTTAGCATGTATTTTGTTTTAACAAATGTATGTTATGTTTAATCACTTAACAAAAATTGTGGTTTGACAAAAATATTAAATCATACGAATTTTTATAATTAAGAAAATATAACATCAATATAATATTTTTTTCAGTAACTAGAATAAACATAGGGTTACCGAGTGAAATAACATTCACAAGAAAGAGCTTCAATGACGAACAAAGACTCTTTGGTTTTTGATATTTGTCCAACTTTCTTAAATGATATTTTGGTAAGGCCTATCATAGTAGCTACTCTAAAAAATGTTCTACTCAGTGTATCTATATATATCCTGACCTTGAAATCGTAATATATTAATTTGTATATAATATAAAAAGAGGATATATAATCTCAATCGATCACATGTGTCAAATGCTTATGTCAAATCTCCCAATCACTTAGTTGGCACTAAATTGATTATGTGTATGAGTCAATTGCTTAGTCATCACTTCTAGTTTCGTATGTACTTAAGTTTATTCCTAGATTAGATTTGCACTCGTATATGATAAATCCACATATACATGTAACATGTTCATATACAAAATTGCATCATTGATATAATTTTACACATATATTCACGAATTATATTTAAATTCGTAAATGTATATTTTTATTTCCCGAATAAATTTATCATTCTAATTTCTTTTATTTTTTATTATCATTATTTTATTCAATTTTGTAATATAAATTGTTAAATTAATTTTTTTTTTTAAATAGTTTTAATATTAAAAATTAAAATTATTTTTAAACGTATTATAAATGAGCATGCAAAATATTGTAATTCAAATTGTAATTGAATTAGTACTCAAATATATGCAATATTAATTTGAATATATTTTTCATGGGAAACAACTAATATTGGACGTGTGTAGGCTATCAAATAAGAACGATCTTTGTGTTTGAAATGGGATTAATAAATTTGTTGGCTGCTTTGGAAGTCGGATTTTTTGGGATTCCATTTATAAAAGTGATTGTATACAGACATTTTACACAATGTAGCATCGAACTAAAATGAATAATTGAACTATACATCTTTGAATATTTATACATTTTTTGTTTCCTCTTTTTACATCATTTCCTTTCAAGTAGTAGAGGTTTTACTTTTTAGGGTTTGGCCGCGCCAAACATACATATTTAAAAGGATTTACCGATTTAGCAATTCAAAAAAAAAAAAAAATTAAAATAAACACCCAACCACTTTGTAACCAACTTAACAGAATTTCGAAACTCCCTGCATGCATGTACCAGTGCACATGCCTCTCTTGTTTCTATGTATATAAGGGCAGACCACTTCTTGTTTTTCTTTATGAGAGACACTACTAAACCCTAGCTAGATCTATTTCTTTGTTATTCTGTTAGAGTTAATTCAGTGTTTGAGAGTTCGGTGGAGAGGTAAAAAAAGAGAGCGAGATTAAACCCGAGATCTAGATCGATCGTTCTCGTAATAAATCAACACCTTAATTCCATGGCTGCGAGAGATGGAGACGACGATTTCGACGGTGGCCGCCGTGAAATCGTTGCGGGCGGTCGCCGTCGTCGCGCCCGCGGTCATGTGTCGTCCATAAACTCAGATCTTTTGGTATCGATTTTGGTCAGACTTTCTGTAAGAGATGTGTTGAAGTTTGGAGCCGTAAACAAAGATTGTAGGAACACTATTGCAAATGATAATTTCCGCGGTCTCCATACCAACAACTACGTCGTTCACAGGAGTAGAGATATTTTTATCGTGATGTTGGTGTCGAATATCCACTCTTTGGATGAAGACGAACTAGTTGAGGATTCAAAGCCATATGTTTTCTTCAATCCCGTACACGGACTTGTTAGGCACGTTTTACCGAACGAGTACGACGGTAAGATAGTTGCTATCAGCCATGGACTTGTATTGACAAGAAACAAGAATGTTGAATGCGGGGTTCAAGAAAACCGGCATCCACCAAGAACCGACATTGTTCGTTACGAGTTTTCTGATGGTGAGGAGTTTCCCGATGATTGCGAGGAGATCAATCCGGCTAATTTCGTGGAGACGTTTAAAACTTATACCGTGTACAATCCGACGACAAGGCAAGGGAGGAGATTGCGATATCCGCCCTACGTTCGTAGAGCTTATGTTAGTCAACTAGCCTTAGGTTTTGACCCCGTCGTATCACCTCACTATAAGATACTTTGTTTACAAAGAGATGGCGGCAATGAAGGATTTGAAGTAGATCGTCCCAATCGATCATGTTACACGTTTTGCATTTATCATTCTCGAAGCGATACGTGGGATGATGAATCGTCGGAGGTCGAGTTCACTCATGATCCTTTTCCACCCGGAGAAAACGGGATATATTGGAAGAATAGGATGTTTTGGTCGGGTGTTTACTTCAACTTTGAAACGAGACGGTTTTACCGTTCGCCCACTTGTCCGAGGGAAGGTGCCCATGCGCATTCGAATGGAAAACTTGGTCCCGTGATGGAATCAAACGGACATCTTTTTCGTGTACGATATCCCGCCCTCATCGCCGATGGACGTCCAGGAAGGCTATTCCTGTATAAGCTGAAATCGGAAGATCTGCAACAACAGGAAATTAATGGGAATTCGGAAATTATAAATGGGAATTGGGATGATAATTGGGATGTTGATGTTGATGTGGATGTGTGGGAAAGAAGTACGGTCAATTTGAATTCGAATTTCGTGCGATCCGTACTCGGGACCGAAAGATTTAATGTTTTAAGGTACGTCAAGGGTCTTGAAGAGGAAGACACGTATTTCTTGATTCACACGTTTGGCAAACTCGTTTGGTATAAGCCGTCGTCAAATGGGGGCACGCATGAGATAATAAACTTAGAGGAAAGTGAGGCAATGCAGCAATCTTTGGCGGTTTCGAGGGATTTGCACCTTTGGAACGACTTTTCGTGGGAGTTGGTCCCGAGTTTGGCTGCCGTGTGAGCCAAACTCCTTTGTATTAGAATGTGTTCATCATGTGTTTTCCTTGTTTTGGATTATGTCTTTAGAAATTGTGTGAACAATGCATGCATGTTATTGATGCGCTTATGTATGGATACACTCATAGGCCGACATATGCCAAATACATCCAGTTATACCATATAATATACCTGCAGCCATTGCATTTGTCGAAATGTAGTTAGTTTCTTGCTTTCAAGTTCTTTTAAGATATTTATTACAAGATAGTAGAGCGAGCTTGAAACGCTTATCATATTTATCCGGATTTGCAATATTGCAATGCGATGAAATCGCTCGAACAAAAGGTACTAATTACGATCATATTCGTATAATCGATCTCCACCCATATATATGTAATTATCATCTGAAATCATATTGTAAACTAACATTATTTACTTTTTGGGCTATTTGGAATATTTTACAAAAAATAAGAGTATCATAAATAATTAACCATTAGTTCAAAAAAAAAAATTTATCCATGTACACGAAAATTGAAGGTATTTATTCAATAGTGAATGGGGTTCCATAAGACTAGTTATGTGTCTACATTTGCACTAATTGTTTTTTACTATGGTAGAAGACTAGATAACTTGTGTTTTTGTTCACTAGGAGTGTAGGGCCAACTTTGGAAAATGAAATTTAGGGCACTCTTTTTCAATTAATACTATTTGTTAAATTCGCTGAATTTGCTAATTATTTTTTTCTTTTCAACTATTTTGTGAAATAAAAGGATAAGTGTTACATAAAATATACTTTGTAAATATATATTTAAATCAAAAAAAAAAAACTAAAATAATACCTTTTATACTTAAGGGTAATTCTATCATTTACATGCAAATTTGACAAAAATGGATTTTTTTAACAGATGGCAAAAGTCTAGGTGGGCTACGTGTTACTTTGTAACATTAGGTGCCAAGTGTTACCACCCCAATACTTAGAAGGATGTATATTGTAATTAGCCATTTATATAAATTAATAATAGATATTAGAGATATTTGATCTTGTTGGCGCCAGATTTCCGACTATTGAAGATCGAGGAAATCCGCCGAATTTTTGGAATTAAAAGATTGGCAAAGATTTGTTTTTCATGTTTATTTTGGAATTTATTAGAGTCCTATTCTTATAATACTTCTATTAGGACTTAGATTGATTTTCATGTATTTTATTCTAGTTAGGTATCTTTCGTACTTATCTAGAATAGAAGTAGAAATCAACTAGGATTTTATTACCTAGTTAAATAGATTTCTTGAGGTTCAAGTTAGGTCTTAGGGGCTTATTTTCGTGGCTATATAAGCCTCCAAGACATACAAGAACCGTACGCATTATTTGGAAGAAAAACCATTTCATAGCATCGAAGGTTTGCTAAGGCGTTCTGCGGAGCAGGACTGTGTCATCGTTGCACTGTGCCATCGGTGTGTGTGCCAACATATACAGATCTGCTGTATAGATCTCAAGGAAGATCAACCGCGTTTCTGAAGGGAGTTCATGCCTGAAGGGAGTTCGAGGCACGCGGTGTGGAACTGTTGTTGGAAGAGATACGGAGTTCAAATTGTGTACAAGAAACGGCATAAAGAATTGAAGAGGGATTCTTAATTATTTTAATAAGTCCTATTAATGTACACTGTAAATCTGAACTAGTGAAATCGTGTTTGCAGGTCCACGTGGATGTAGGGCACATTTGTGTCTGAACCACATTAAATTCTTGTGTTTATTTACTCGCTTTCAGTAGTTTATTACTGTGTTAACACAAGAATTATAATTGTAACTGAATATTGTTCTCACACCAACTGTTACAACTTAGGTTAACACATTTTCATAGGCATATAAATCGACAATTGGCATCAATCGACAATTGGCATCAAGAGTCGGTCACTAGATATACTTAGTGTCTGATTTTGGGAATTTGATTTATTTGCTTTACTTGTTGTAGGATGAGTATTCACAAGGAAGGCAGTTCAACTACACGTCCCCCATTGCTAGATGGAACGAACTATACGTATTGGAAAACCAAGATGAAGATGTTCATCAAATCAATGGATGAAGATTCATGGTGTACAGTTCTAACAGGGTGGACGAGACCAGTGGCCAAAACCAAAGAAGGTGTTCAGTATGAAAAACACGAAGAAAACTGGAGCAAGAAAGAACAGACAGTAGCAAATACCAATTCAAAGGCTTTAAATGCTATATTTAACGCGGTTGACACCAACCAATTTAAATTGATATCTGGTTGTGAATGTGCCAAAAGGGCATGGGATATTCTTCAGACTGCGTATGAAGGAACAACCTCAGTAAGACTGTCAAAACTCTAGATGCTTGCCACTCGCTTCGAAGATCTTAAAATGAACGAAGATGAGACCGTAGCTGACTTCAATTCGAAATTGTGCGACATTGCTAATGAAGCTCATGGCCTTGGAGAAACATATCCTGAAGAGAAACTTGTGCGCAAACTTCTAATATCTCTTCCAGATCGATTTGCATACAAGATAACTGCAATTGAAGAGGGTAATAATTATGATGAAATCCATCTTGACGAGCTCATAGGAAACTTGCAGACATTTGAGAACAAACTGAGTATGAGTAGAATGGACAAAGAAAGAAATTTAGCTCTACAGTCAACCAATGTTCCAACTTATGTTGTTCCGACTACTGTTGTTTCCACTCTTATTGTCCCAACGGTGTCTGCTGTTGAAGTAGAACTTATCAAATTAATGGCAGTTATTGCTGAAAATTTTGATAAGATGGTCAAAGTAAATGAGAATTCCTCAAAGGCTGACACACGCCTCAAAAAAAGAAGAATTCAGTGTAAAGAATATCAAGGCTTTGGTCATACTCATTACGAGTGTACCAATAGACTAAAGAAGCGGGGAAAATCTGTTACTACTGCCAAGAGTGATGACATGAAAGACTCCAATGAGGAGGAAAACAAAAATGATGGAAATCTTTTCTGTGGGACTAGCACGATTGTTCAACCAATAGCTGAGGCTACAGTGCATGTGCAGACATTCGTCAGGTATGAACATTCCCTGTCTGATCACCTTGTTAGTCTAAACTCTTCTTTTAATACAGGTGAAACTAGCTGAGATGATGAAGAGGAGATTACTGCCGAAATGATTCAGCAACAAGGTGAATTGCTCAAAACATGTCTTGATGTAGTTGAAATGAATAAGGCCTTGAAGACACAAGTTGTTGAGCTCGAGAAAGATAAAGAGGTACTTTTGTTCAAATTGAATACTGCTACAAAAGATGTTGAGAAACTAAAACAACAGTTAAATTAAACAAATCTCAACCTCTTGCGAGTAAGAAAAAACATGTGTGTAAGTTTGACAAAAAGGTTGATCCTAAAAACACTTTTGTGAAGAAAACTGATTGTCCTAACAACTCGCAAGTCTTAACAAACCAATAGTTTTCTCGTAAAACTAATGGAAAATGGTTTGTTCCAACTTGTCACTTCTGCCATAAATTGGGTCACATCAGACCAAAATGTTTTTTAAGATGTAAGTTAATAAATAAGAGTTTGTCACAACATTTACCCAATTCCGCTGCGTTGCAACATGCTCCTAAGATGGGACACTCTGATGATGTAAAACAAAAATGGGTGAAAAAAGATGACATTAATTGTTTTTCCGCTGCAACAACTCTTAATGCTTGTGCTAGTAACTTGTTGTACTCTGATAGTGGTTGTTCTAAGTATATAACAGGTAATCCGAAGCACTTGAAGGACTATCAGAAATATGGAAGTGGACATGCAACTCTTGGTGATGGAACTAAGAAACACGTTAGAGGTAAAAGAACTATTAATTTTGGTAGAGATCTAGTTGAACAAAAGGTTATGTCAATAGACTGTGTGTCAACAGATAATCAGTTTGCTGATTCTTTTACAAAACCTTTAGATTCCACTCGATTTGATTCCTTGCGTAAATCGCTTGGAACTTGCTGTGTTCATAAATGAACAATGAAATAATAGTGTAACCATCCTTCTGTTATGTCCGGGTTACACTTGAAAGTTTGATAGGACATACTGAGTTACCACACATTTCTTGTGGTAACATGTTTCAGCCTTTGTTGATCCTTGTTTTACTTTGAAAGGTTTGATTGTTTATTCTTGTTATCTGAATTTCGGTCGATAATTTTTGTGGATTATTTTTTTGTTCCTGCGAGAACTTTAGATAGAAGAGAGCTGCCACCCTCTATCGGGAGTGATCAATTCCTATGACCTCATTCATCTCAACGATCATACTTCTATAGGAAGAATTATGTCATTTGCATATGCATTCCCGACTTCTAATTAAAAAGCTATGTGAATTCTTAAGAAGGTTGCCCTCCTTTGGTTGAACTACATATCAAGAATCACAAAAAAAAAAAAGAGGGGAGGAGATGTATCTGCCAAATCTACGGATTGATCTGATATTAAAAAAAATAAAAAATAACGGGCAAAATAAAACAAGGGTGTGATTTCTTGGGATGTTGTTCAGCTATTTATTAGTGAAATTCTTCTTGAAGTTCACGATCGAATTGTTGTGTTAATCGCATATGCATTCTTAATCCCATTAAAATACCTAATTTATGATTTCTTGAGTATGGTCATGAGGCTATAGGTATATCGTACATCCAAGAGCTTGTTGATAGCATTTTATCTAGTTTCTTTCAATGTTCTTTTGATTAATCCTTGAAAAGAATCTTCCTATTTGGCTAACTTGGTCTACTTGATTTCCTTCATTTTTCAAACTTGGTTCATACTTGGGCTGATGTTTTTTTGTTTTTCGAAAATATTTTGAATTCCACATTTATGAGGATTTTCGAATTGAGGGGATGTAGATATTTTGTATTTTTTGAGGCTTACCTTATTTGTTGATTGCGTGTCTTAACAGACCTTTGTTCTAACTAGAACCCTAAGTCTATCTTTGGCACAGACTGATCAGAAAGGGGGAGTAGTAACAACCTCTAACATAACAACTTGCGTTGTGACAGAAATAGTAACAACATATGCCGGAACACTTGCGTTGTGATTTCCTGCGCTTTGAATATTTTTATTTGATATGTCGTGTGTTATGTCGTGTGTTTAAGTTTATATTCTGACATTGCATGAACATTTAGTTGGTTACGACATTTTTATGTCGAAACTTTTAGTGTCCTAACAGTCTGTGTTACAGGCGGAGTATATCTCTTTTGCAGGGGGGAGTATTTCTATTTTGCAGGGAGAGTTTTTGTTAAACATGGATTCTAATCAATCTATGCCAAAGGGGGAGATTGTTGGCGCCATATTTCCGACTATTGAAGATCGAGGAAATCCACCGAGTTTTTGGAACTAAAAGATTGGCAAAGATTTGTTTTCCATGTTTATTTTGGAATTTATTAGAGTCCTACTCTTATAATACTTCTATTAGGACTTAGATTTATTTCCATGTATTTTATTCTAGTTAAGTATCTTTTGTACTTATCTAGAATAGAAGTACAAATCAACTAGAATTCTATTACCTAGTTAAATAGATTTCTTGAGATTGAAGTTAGGTCTTAGGGGCTTATTTTCGTGGTATATAAGCCTCCAAGACATACAAGAACCGGGTGCATTATTTGGAAGAAAAACCACTTCATAGCATCGAAGGTTTGCTAAGGCGTTCTGCGGAGCAGGATGGCATCGTTGCACTGTACCATCGTTGTGTGTGCCAACATATACAGATCTGTTGTATAGACAGCCAACATATACAGATTTGTTGTATAGATCTCAATAAAGATCAATCGCATTTCTAAAGGGAGTTCAGGCCTGAAGGGAGTTCGAGGCACGCGGTGTGGAGCTGCTGTTGGAAGAGACACGGAGTTCAAATTGTGTACAAGAACGGCATAAAGAATTGAAGAGGTAGTCTTAATTATTTTAATAAGTCCTATTAATGTACACTGTAAATCTGAACTAGTGAAATTGTGTCTGAACCACATTAAATTCTTGTGTTTATTTACTCACTTTCAGTAGTTTATAATTGTGTTAACACATGAATTATAGTTGTAACTGAATATTGTTTCCACACCGACTGTTACAACTTAGGTTAACAGATTTTTATAGACATATAAATCGAAAGATCTTATAAACTGTCTGATTAAAAATGTATTATGTATATCCACTAAAATCTACTCCAACTCTCCAAGAGAAAATTTGGAGGAAAAAACATTAGAGTTTTGGTTCCTATTATACATTGTTTTTTTTTTATTTTAGCCCTTAATGGTTCCTTAAGTTTGGATTGGATTGCAAATTTTTCACAAATACCCCGAGCATAACTGGGCCGCGGCTCTCCTTCTAGCAAACACCCTCTCTCTCTCTCTCTCTCTCTCTCTCTCTCTCTCTCTCTCTCTCTCTCTCTCTCTCTCTCTCATTTGTTGAAGCAATAAGACGATCGGAGCTGATACTCTGAAAGCTAGCCAAAGGTGCAGCAGAGCTCAAATATCGAGACAAGAGATGATTTATTCTCTCCATTTGCTAATGTTGAAACAGGAAGGTATTTGCTGAGGTCATCCGATCCTTAATAACCAAGGAAAGGTATCGAAAACTACTTTAATTTGCACAAACAACGGATACATCGATCTGGTGATCATGTCAAACATCCTAGTTTTGGGTCTTATTCTTCATTCTTAAATTCAAGAAACTCAACATGCATGCTAAATATTTTCCTAAGACAAAAGGGAAGTAGGTACTTGTCACATATTTGTGACATGATCAACATAGAATAAGTATCATACAAATGGATATATATATATATATATATATATATATATAGGTATTGTGTTGGAGATGCATGCCGAGAGGTGTATAAAGATTCAGAATTAAGGTGAGAAAACCGAAACAGGCTATTAACAACAGACAAGGGGATGATAAAGGTGGAGTTGATGAATGACTATATATGAGTGGTACACAGAACATGGACAAATGGCCATAAATCACATCTCTCTGTTGCTACAAATACAAAGTACGAGCTAGCTAGCAGAGACAATTCGAGAAAGAAAATTATTCCACGTAACAAACATACATGTGGATAAATAACTGAGTAGTTAGAACTTAGAACATCATCACAAACAACATTTAGTACTTTCCACGTGAATCTAATTCAATTTCTGCAAAATTATCTGATCTCATGTGCAGATTAGAGATACAAATAACAAAAGCAAACAACAAATGAAACATATAACTTATTGATGTAATATGTTAGATTCCCAAATCAATATCGAGTAGGGCTTTTCTTTCATAGATTACTGAATTTCCCATAACAAAATTATTAGTAGAGACAAAAATAAATCAGAGTAGAAAACTGAAACACGCTGCTATGTATGTTATAATAATGTGATGAATTTTTTTTTTAAGCAAAACTCACTCCTGAATGAAATCTCTAAGATTCAACAATTATTCAAATAAATCTCACTAAAATCAAATCCATTGAGAAATCACCACATAATATATATATATATATATATATATATATATATATATATATATATATATATATATATATATATCAATCATTGAAAGCCCAGGGGTTCATTTGCCTGGCCGCATCTTCAACATCCAAATCGTTTGTAAGGCCGAAAACTTCCCTAATCCAAGCGACGCTTTTACCCTCCATCGTATCAGCTATCTTCTGTTCTACCATTTCCCGTAACCCTGTTACGTTGAGGTAGGCCACGGCCGGAAGCAACTGTAAGAGATCATGGATATCCTTGTCGGAAATAAATTCCTGGTCGGACTTCTCTTTCTCCTCGTTCGAGCTTTTGCCGGCGCGTGTCTTCAGGTATGTGGTCACCTCTGCCAGGGTTTCTCTGTCGATGTCTTCGATGGCGATGGATGTTGATTTCGAGATCTCAGAGCTTTCATCTAGATTTATTTTTTCGTTTTCCTTCGCCATCGGAAAGGAAAGGATTGATTTGGGGATGAAGAGAGAGAATAATTAGAATGGGATTCTATTTCTCAAACAAAATCAGGGTTCACTTACTTGCCCACCAAGTTTTGAGAATAATTACACTTTGCCCTTAATACTTGTGACCTAATTTGATTTTGTCCCTCAAAATTTTCTAGTACGATTTTTCGGTCCCCAAACTTACCATATTTTTGCAAATTTGTCATGTTTTCAAATGTAGTTTGATATATATGGGCTGAAAATATGATGAAGCTCAAATATTTTAATTATAACATTTGGGCCCAATTAATTATCAATCAAAAGCCCAAGATTACATTTCAGGCCCATGATAAAATTTCGTATATAAATGGTTCAATTTTATTAAGAAAAGGTAATTATTTTTCGATATAGGCATTAGAATATTTTCTTCTCGTATTCCTCTGATATATTCTTCTCTTGGAATCCGGACTTACTTAAGCATCGGAGGGTTTTCGCCGGAACCAAGCTCCGGCACCCTAATGTGGATCTCTCTTACGCAGGGAACGCCTTGTTTCGTCAGATTGAAGAAGATCATCGCAAGATCATATCGGCTCTCGAATATTCGTTGTAAGTTTAAGAGTCAATTTAAGGTGATTCGAGTTAGCTTATTGTTGACCGCATCATAGTTGTTGAGTGGAATAGTCACGAGAACCTCACATGACGTCCATATGGCAATCTACTGTAACACCCGTCGGAAAAAAATATGTAATTATGTGTGAGTTTATAGATAGGCTTACTACTAGGCAACAATACATTTTATAGATCTTCGGCTTGGGCCCGTTATTGCTCGGATCTCAATGGGCTAACGGACCGTGTTGAAAGCCCGGGTGTTACACCTACAAATGAGCTAAAAGTAGATATACATGTGTAGTGATGGTGTAAGATATCTACACTCTCAAGACCTTACTCAGAAGCCCTAATCCTTGCAATTCCGGTGAAACATAAGCTTGAAATTGTAATTTGGGACAAACTGCAATAGGAACAAAATTTTGAAGGGGGAGAATCTCTTTTTTTCAATTTGTAGGGGTGAAAGTGAAAAAATCGAGAAATTTTCGGGTGAAGTGCATTTTGTCATTTAGAATATACTTTTTTTTAAGAAACTATAGTTTTCACCCCTCAACTTTGCACCAATTCCATATTTGGTCCCTCATGTTTCAAAAATTCAACATTTTAAGTCCTTCCCGTCAATTTTCCTCTAGTACTAACAGAATCAAGCGTGTGCCGATGAATGCCTTAACTGACGAACTAACGGTAAATTGACAAAAATGACTAAAATATTAAATAATTGAAAACGGTAAATTATAGCGCTAACTGAAGGGGGTTACCGCCCCTCAAGATGTGACTAGCTAGGGTTGCATGTTGAACTATTCAATTGCCGATGTATGTATGTACCGGTATTAACCGTTTTTCAATTTTTAGTATTAAATCCCAAAACGACGTCGCAGCACTTATAAAAGCATGACCGGTTGTTTGAGCAAAACACGCTTTTAAGCTTAAGTTGGAATCATCAAAACGCCATCGTTTTGATGACTGTGTGAACTCACACTTTCTTCATGCTTCAAGTCAGCAGAGTGCTCCCCAAGGCTCCTTTGGAGTTTTGCTATTTATAGACCATCAAATTCTGCATTTCTTTTATGCTTTTATGATATCACTAAAGTAGGTAGTGTAGTGTAGCTGAGATGGAGATTTTGTCTGGTTTGTATTGAATGTTTCCTCACTTTTTCATCAATACAATTCTACCTACTTTCAGATTTGTGTTCATTAATTTTCATAAATAAGCAAGTTCATAACAATGTATGTAACTTGTAAGTATATGCTATGGTTTTTGACTGAAAAAGTAAGCATGAATAAGACCTTCTTAATTATTTCCTACATGAAAGAAGAAACTAGAAACGACAGCAAGGATATTTTTGACAGAATGGTGTCACGAATTTCTTGCCAATTAATTTTGTAAAAAACAAAAATAAATAAATCCAATAAATAAATAAATGTTGTGTTTCTTTAATAAATATCAATTGAGAAAGAGAGAGAGAAACATGTGAGTTTCCTTCACCTTTCGGTGTGGGAAACCATGGAGTTTCTGATTCAAGAAGGGAAACATTATTATATTAAACACTGCTAGATTTTTATGTTATTTAATTCAAACACGAACATTTTACTAACTAAATAATTAACAAGTTGATATGTAAGCTAATTCAATTTAATCCAAATTAGTGACTATAAAGAAACCAAGCTTGCATTGAAATTTTCATAATAATAAATAATAATACAGGCAAATTGCAGATCGCCCCCTCAAAAGAACCCTTTTTGCATTTTGTCATAAATATGTATTAGGCAAGACTTAGGCTGAAAATACACATTTGGGGCAAAGTGCACCAAGTTGTATATTTCGAAGGGACAGTCTCATTTTTGTATTTTGAGGGGAAGTGCAAAAAAGGATTCTTTTGAGGGGGGCGAAGTACAATTTGCCCTAATAATAAATATTGCAAATTGAACATCACCCCCTCAAAATTTCTAATTTTCACACTTTACTCTCTCAAAATGTTACAAAGTGAATATTCTCCTCAAAATTCTGAGGAATTATTCATCGGAATTGAATATTCTTGTTGCATGTTGCCCTATTATATGTTATTTTTGTTTCATGGTACCCCTTAAAAATATTATTTTTTTGCACGTTGCCCCTTTAAAATGTTGTTTTTGTTGCACGTTGCCAACAAAACATTGGCTTCTAGGGCAAAGTACAACCAAAATAATATTTTAAAAGGGAAATTGTCCCTTTTTTTTCTAATTTTTAGTAAAAATGGAAAATTTGTCCTAATAAATAAAGCTTATGTTGTAATGAATCTAAAGATGGACTGATATTCAGTGAACACGTAGGGACTGTATATTTATAACCGAAAGATACACTCCAGATAATTGATTGAATTTAAGGCAAGAAAATCCAATTTTGAAACTAAAAACATAGGCAAGTAGGGGCTCATTACCATTTATTTGCATTTACTTGTAATACTTGATTGTGATTGTTAATTGCTATCAAGGAGTCTTTTACAATTAGCTATAATTAAAGTATTAAACTAAGATTTTTTTTTTTTTTTTTTTTTTGGGGTTATCTAGAACTCTATAGCTATTAACAATTTAACTGTATAATTAACTCATATGAGGGGGAAAAAAAAAAAAAAAAAAAAAAGACAAAATCATTTTGAGCATAAACTCTGCTCTCAAGCACCTTTGAATCTTTCAGACAAAAGATTGTAGTGTAGTCTTTCCTGCACCCCAAAGAAAAATGAGCATTGGTCAAGAGAGAGAGAGAGCAAAACCGAAGCAATGGGCGAGTAAGAATGCAGTGTGAACTGTACCTGGTACGAAACAGAGGGAGGAGGGATATTCTCCAATGTTCTCTTGAAATATTTGTTTTTAATGGTGATCGGAGGTAAGTCGGAGTTTCTACATGGTGTTTTCTGTTTCTCTCTCTCTTCAAGAAGTTTCACTCTCTCGTCAGCAGCAAGCTTGCCAACTTCATTAATCTAACATTGTTGAATAAAATGTGCCTCATTATCAAGAAACCTTAATCCTTACCACAAGTGACCATGGCAATTCTCACTAGACAGGAAATAATTATACCTAATCCATTCTGCAAAGGATGTTTTGAGTGCTTTTTTTTTTATAGTAAACTACGTTTGTCCTTCGCAATAAAGAGAAATCGTATTTAGTCCTCGAAGTTGTCCTATTTTCAATTAAATAGACTAATATAGAGGACCAAAACTACAATTTTCCCTTCAAAATAACACTAGTGACTTATTACATCCTTCATTTTTTAGTAAAAGCAAGTTCATTTTGCAACAAAACAGTCAGCTAATTTACAGGCTGTAATTCCATATATGGCAGTATCTCACAAGGTAATCGTTCTATTTTCAAACCGACAATAACAAGTGTAATTTGCTTATTTCCTGAAAGATTTTCAAAAAAAAAATTGATTTTTGCTAAGCTCTAAACAAAATTCAGAAGGGTTGTTCTTTACAGAACCGAGAAAGGATATATATATATATATATATATATATATATATATATATATATATATATATATATATATATATATATATAAAATTTAAAAAAAAAAAAAAAAGAAAAAAAAAAAAAGCCAAAGGCAAAAGGAGAGAAATACCAGATTAGCGAGATCAGCACCATTGAAATGTTCACACGCGTTCCCAATAGCCAGCAGGTCCACATCATCATCTATTGGCATCTTTCGAGCAAGGGCTTTCAAAATCATTGCACGTTCATCTGGAGTAGGCAGAGGAACATACATAAGCTTTCCAAATCTTCCGGGCCGAAGCAGAGCAGGATCCATGACATCGGGCCTGTCAGTATGTCAGCAAGATAAGACGCAGTCAAAATAAATTATATATATATATATGTATATATATATATATATATATATATATATATATATATATTTATATATATATATATAGAAATACGTTTTAGTCCTCAACCATGGAAATGTTCGTATTTACCTATTTGTAGCGCCAATTACATAAACACCCCGTCTTTGTTCTGCACCGTCTAGCTCTACTAAAAGCTGCAATGGCAGATAATAGTCCATTCCCAGTTCACAAAGGTGTGGACGTGTCGAGTAAGAATACATTTTTAAACAAATATCATTTTAAGAAAGTGTTGTTTTAGCTAACCTGGTTCAAGGTCCGCTCAACAACCCACCCCCCTTCTGTACCACGCTTTGTAGTCAACGCATCCACCTAATAGAAACATTATATATATGTATATAAACTTTACAAGAGAGAAACAATCAAGTAGGCAAACAATTGTAGCTTAGAAAAACAAAACGCCGTGAGAAGGAAAATAAGAGCAACATAACACACAAGTCAACACCGAAAGCAAGAAACAGTAAGAAGGGAAACAAAGAGTACCTCATCGAAGAACAGGATGCATGGAGAACATATTCTTGCACGACTGAATATTGTCCGCACTGCCAACTCAGTTTCACCAACATATTTGTTCAGGAGCTCAGGGCCCTTGAAGTACAAGAAAAGTAATAGAGTATGAAAATAATGCATCTCCATTTTCCCAAACTAGATTCCCAAAACTAGATAGTGGTTAAAAGTAAAGATTAAAAAAAGAAAAGATTAAAAAAAAAAAGGAAAACCTGGATATGTATGAAATTAGCTCCTGCTTCATTAGCAACAGCTTTGGCAATCAATGTCTTTCCGCAACCTGGAGGCCCATAGAGCAAAAATCCCGTCGCCAAGTTCATCCCAATATCCTACAAACACAGAAATTAATGAGCAGCTCCAAACACCTGAGAGTCACTTTTATTTTATCAATAAAAATAATGAAAATAATGAAAGGACATCAATTAGGAAGATATTATGGCAGCCTTTTGTGGGGGATAAATAAGCTTATTTTTTTACAGAAATAGAGACTAAATGAATTCCAGATTCATACAATTCTATTTCAATTTGATAGAATAGCACAAATATGAGACTGTTACCAGAAAATTTAGTTGCAAAATGAGAAACTCAAATTTAAGCAGAAAGCAAAAAATTCTAGTTTTTTTCCAAAAAAAAAAAACTCTAGATCAGCTCAATAAATTACACAATTGGAAAACTTACATCATAAACTTCAGGATACTTTATACGTCTGACTATCGAGCGGTTAAACTCCTGTCTGAGAGAACTATAACCTCCAATATCATCCCACTTCACATTTGGTATAGCAGAAAATCCTTCTCTTCTAGAAGAAGGTTGAACCAGTTTAACAACTTCCTGCCATCAGTGGGATGAAAAGATAATATGCATCAGAATATCAGTTAAAAGTAACTTTGGTTCTATTATGTTGATTGGTACACAAAGTAGAGAATGTACTACCATTATCATTTACATATAGATGTTGAAAAGTCATAAATGTTACGGTAACTTTTTTTGTCTGCTTCACATGGGTAGGTGAAGTTGACTAGTGGCTTACTCGTTTTGCAGAATCAAATTGGTGCATATTTATACAAAAATTCTAGTTTCGCCATCTCCAAAAAACTGTATTCTACCTACAACATGCCACAGGTCACACAGGAATGCATGGCATAAAAGGGTGATAGGTTTACAATAAATTATGTATTTAGCTACGTTTTCTATGAAAAACACCGGATCTAATTGGTAGATGAAGCGTGTAGTGACAGACCAATCAAAAAAAATCAGCATTTCTCTCTTTTAAATGTTTCGTAACTTTTCTAAGAAGCGGAGAGATCAAAAGAATAAGAGGGGCTCAGAATAAGCATGCAAAAACACCAAATCACCATCTACCAGTTTGCAGCCTATAATTGACAAATTACCTCAAAGTCATTCATGGTTATGCAGAGTTCGTTCATTTCTTCATCTGAAAATAGCTGCTTCCACCAATCGTCACAATCATCCCTGTTTGTCGGTTTTTTGGAAAACTCCACCTTTCTTTCGTTTATGATTCTATTTAATGCAAGGTAAACAGCCTCGTTGACTAGTGCTTTCAGATCTGCTCCAACAAACCCTGGAGTAGACCTAGCTAATTTCCCAAGATCAAAATCACCTTCGAGTTTCAAATTCTGTGTTAGCACAGACAGTATTTCAACCCGAGCAGATTCATCCGGAACACCTAGAAGAAATTCACGATCAAATCGTCCAGGCCTCCTCAAGGCAGAATCAACAGCATCAGGTCTATTGGTTGCTCCAATTACAAGAACGTGGCCAGGTTGTCTTGAACCAGAAATTTCAGAATCTGCATCGTCGTCAAAATGTTGTACGAGCCTGTTTGATTGATCCATGCATGTCATCAACTGTGTCACAATGCGTCGATCTGTTTCCCTCTGCAAATTTTCCCTTTTCGAAGCAATTGCATCAATTTCGTCGATGAACACAATAGATGGCGCTGTCCTCTGTGCTTTTGTGAACAAGTCTCGGATATTTTCTTCTGATGCACCTAGGATCAACGAAAAAGAAAGAGAAGATGAACCATACGGGTGAGCTTTAAGTTCTATAAAAACACAAACCTAAAAGTAATCTATGTTAATGATGATGGGGTTTTCAGTTGACAAATAGACTTCAGTAAACTAGAGAGTTGGTAAAATTTGTTACTTTCAGATCATTTTATGAAAATAATTGCACAAAAAAACGACGATCAATCAACCATACATGTCTATCAGTGACATCAAGATCCTAATGTATTCCAAATCACAATCCGCAATTCGCCTTTTCGCAGAATTAAGATTCCAAATCGAATGTAGTACCTGAAACTCCAGAGACCAATTCAGTACCGGAAATTTGGTAAAACGGAAGTCCAGTCTCGTTGGCAATGGCCCGAGCCAACGTGGTCTTCCCACATCCCGGTGGCCCGTGGAACAAAATCCCTGCCATTGGGCCCCCGCCGAGGTAGCGCAGTACATTCAGATGATACAACGGCACAATCACCTCGGTTTTCAACTTCTCAATCACTCCACGCATTCCCCCTAAATCCTTAAACATTATCCCTTTATTCTTATCACCATTATCATTCTTACTAATCTTACTCGGAACATCACCCAATTTAACCAAGTTGACATTTTTCACAACTGTGTTATCCACAATCTTCAATTCTACATCTTTCTTAACCTTCTTCCCCTCCCCCATTTTCTCGGCTTTTCTGCGCAAGTTTTCCCTCACCGTCAACTTCATCAAGTCAAACTCCGGCTCGAACTTCTCCCCATAGATGGCGTCTGCTGAAGATGTGGACACCTTTTCATCGGAGGAACCCTCCTCTTCCTCCAAGGAACTAGCGGATGCCACCACAGAAGAAGATGAGCCGCCGCCGCCGCCGCTGCTGCTATTGTTCCAAACATCGCCGCTGTTAATCCTCTTCCTCAAGTGCTGAGCTTCGATAAGCCCTAACCTTTCCTCTTTCTCGTCGGTTCTCCTCCGTTTCTTTGTAATTGGAGTATCGCCGTCGTCGTTGGAATCATCAACGGCGTTGTCTATCCTGCTGCTTATGGACTGAAAAATCGATTCCACCCGTCTGGTGAAGGGCTGGCGTTTCTGACGGACGTATTCAACGTATCTGGAACGGAGGTGTTCCACCAATTGTTCGACTGTTGCGTTGCTCTTCGAGGCTGATTCGATACGGCTGCGGAGGACACGATCGGAAATCGACCGGTTTGCTCCGCCGCCGCCGCCGCCGCCGCATTTTCTTCCCATAGCCGGTAGTTACTAGAACAGAATGGATGTGTGATTAGAACTAGGGTTCCGTTTCAAATTGACAACGTTTATAAGCGTCCTTTATAATTAGGGTAAATTCCACTTTACCCCCTTTACTTTGGCTGGATATCACTTTACCCCATTGTACTCTCAATTGCATCGATTTGACACCTTGTACTTTGGTTCGATATCACTTTACCCCTTTCTACTCTCAATTAATCGATTTGAACCCTTGTAACTTTGGTTCGATATCACTTTACCCCCATCTACTATCGATTGCATCGATTCGCCCCCCTGTACTTGAAAATTTGTTTCAATGTGACCATCGCCGTTAGTTTTCAAACCCTTGACATTAACACCGGGTGATCTAAGTATGAAAATTACTAAAATGTCACCCCTCTAGTTTAAATAATTATTGAAAAATTTAAAAATTTAAAAAAATTAAAAAAAAAACAAAAAAATAATAAAAAATTCAAGAGAGCGAGAAAACATAGTCCACGACACCACCCACAATTTTTTTTTATTTTTTTATTTTTTAATAATTATTTAAACTGGGAGGGGTGGGTTTTTTGTAATTTTCAAACTTAGATCAAACAGTATTAAGGTCAAATGTCTAAAAACTAACGGCGAGGGCCATATTGAGATAATTTTTCAAGTACATAGGATATGACTATTTTACCCTTATTTTCTGTTTGTTTGGCCAAGGAAATTTCCTAACTGTAGAGAAGGAAGCAGCTTATTTTTCTCCCTCCTCCCGGCCGTGTTTTTCACGGTGATTTCTCTCTCGCGCTTTCTCCATCTCAATCGCTTCGTTATACGATTGGGTAGGGTTTCGGATTTTTGGGTGTTTTAGCGTGATTTGCGATCGTGGTTCAGCTTTCACCATCTCAATCGCTTCCTTAAGGTTTGTTTTTTAATTTTTTTTGCAGAGATTTCATGGCTCGTTTTTGTTTATGATCATGATGTGCGGCTGGGTGTTCGTTGATTTTTTAATTGTGATTATGCGTTTTCCTGTGTTTTTATACAGTTTGGGGTTTTTATTCGTCAATTGTGCTTGTGTTTATGCATTTCGATATTACATTGTTTTTTGATTTTTTTAGAGATTTGTAATTATATATACCATAGTAGTCATGTTTAGCATCGTAGACCTGTTGCATATACAGAATTGTGTCGGTTTGATTTTTTCAGAATTTTGTATTTGATATATACCAGAGTAGTCATGTTTAGTATCATACACCTGTTATATACCAGAGTAGTCATGTTTAGCATCATACACCTGTTTTATTTCAGAGTAGTCATATACAGAATTGCTTTTTGAATTTGTTTGTATATATTTTTTGATTTGTATTGGTATACACAAGAGTAGTCATATTTAGTATCATAGATCTGGTGCATGTCAGGGTAGTTAAATATATGTTACAGTAGTCATATACAGTACTTTTTGTTTACAGGTCCAGAATGTCTACAAATATTGTACTAATAATGAGGTTTGGAGAATTATTTGGTGTGAGAAAATGTGTTACTTCCTTTGGATTTCAAGAGTTGGTTGGATACGTAAGGGCCAAATGGGGCTCATTGCACCAGAACACCATGTCTCTCACGTATACGGTTGCTGGTCATGGGGAGGGTGTGTTGTGTGATGATGACGATGTGTTTTACATGTTGTCGTTAGCGCGCGAGATGTCTCTTGATCGTGTTGAAGTGAGTGTTAAACAAAGAGAGGGAGTTGTTCCTGATGTGGTATCAAGTGTATCATGTTTGTCTAATCGGGCACAGCTGCATGATGAGGTTGCGTTCGAATTTGGTCAAGGTAGTGGAATCAATCACTTGCAAAATGCTGGAATGTGTGGTCAAACTCAGTTGATGAGTGCTAACTGGGCTGATTTGATCAAGGATGTTGGTCAAGTTTTTCGTGGAGGTGCTGTGGAGTTTAGGAAAGCTTTATGCATGTATTCGGTGGAAACTGGATTTGAGTTTACATACGTTAAGAATGAGCGTGTACGTGTCACAGCTGAATGCAGACACAGGACAGTAAAGAACTGTATGTGGAGGATACACGCATGAGTTGAGAAGGCCAATGGTTATTTTTATATAAAGAAATTTGAGAAGCATCACACTTGTGGATCTTCTTTTGGGTCGTCAAGGCATAATAGAATGACGTCTGACATTATTGCTAGTATGATAGTTAATTTGGTACGAGCGAAGCCAGACATGGTTGCTAATGATGTTGTTGTGGATATGAAGCTGAATTATGGAGTCGACATTAGCTATTATGTGGCTTGGAGGTCTGTCACGGCAGGGAAGCAACATGTTTTTGGTGATGATACTAGTTCATACTCACACTTACCGTCGTACTTCGAAGAACTTGGTCGTACCAATCCGGATAGCGTTTACAATCTTGACATCGATGCAGATACGATGAAGTTTCGACGTTGTTTTTTTGCTTTTGGTGCATGCTTGTCGGGTTTTAAGTCATGTCGACCGTCACTCTCCCTGGATGGAACATTTCTGCACAACAAACACAAGGGCATTTTGTTAACTGCAATTGGGCAAGATGGTCATAATAGTATGTTTCTGTACCTTTTAATGTGATTTATGACTATATATGACTATACATGACTATATATGACTATATATTACTAAGGCTGTTGTTGTTTCCTTTTTTTACACAGAATTGTACCCAGTTGCATTTGGCATAGTTAGTGAAGAATCTGATAGCAATTGGGCTTACTTTCTTACTCATTTGAGGGTTTGCATTGGCACGGATCGTGTGGTGACGTTTTTCTCGGATCGCAATCACGGTATTTTGGATGGGGTGAAAAATATATTCCCTGATTGTCTTCATATATACTGTTTGTATCACTTGCAATTAAATTTGTCAAGTAAATGTAGAGGTTGTCCATCTGGTTTTCGAAAGAAGATGGCTCATTTGTTTAATGCTTGTGCCTACGCTCCTACGAAATCTGAGTTTGATGTGCATATAAATGAGTTTATAGAAACTGGAGGTACAAGGATTAGAAATTTTCTAGCAGACCTTCCGTATAACAACTGGACTTGTGCACATTTTGAGGGGAATAGATATGGGCAGATGGCATCTAGTGTTGCAGAATCGTGGAATATGAAGATTGGCGGCATTCGTGGCCTGCCTATAACAGATGTGGTTGATGGTCTTAGGAGTATTATGATGGTGGAAATGTGTGTAAGGGCAGAGGAGGCTGCGGTTATGTCAACTGTACTTTGCACTCCCATTCAGGTGTTGTTAATAAACTAGTACATGACAGTAGAGTTTTGACAACAAAGAGGGCATCGGAGTACATTTACGAGGTGCTTAGTAATCCAACAGATGTTGTTGACATTCGCAACAGGTCGTGCACGTGTAGAGCGTGGCAAGTCAATGGTTTGCCGTGTATACATGCTGCGTGTGTTCCGTTCCATAACAATAATGATGGTTATGCATATGTTGACTACTATTACACGGTTGAGTGTTATAAAACCACGTATTCGCACAGTATTTATCCATTTGTCAAGCCAGATTTTGATGGTGATTTGCATTTGGTTGGACCTGCAGATTATCATATTCGGCGTGGCAGACCGAAGGTGAAAACCCCACCCAAATTCTAATAAATGGAATATACCAACACTAAGATTAAGATATTCGAAATCCTGAGATGGAAATACTTATTCATTCTCTTACATTTGAATACTTGTTCTATTCTAAATCACTAAGACAAAAAAACGATAAAAAGACCTCCTGATTCTATTTTTTCCTAAAAAAATAGAATTCCTTCGAGAGGTGAGAAGGTTAAGAGGAAGATAAAATGCAGCTCATGCAACCGCATGGGCAATCACAACAAGAAAACGTGCATGAGGCCTGTATGAGACTTGAGTGGAACAGAAATGTATTTCAATTTCTTTTTTTCTTTTTCTACCGCCTTGAATTTGTGTGGAACATAGGTTGTGAATTTTTTTCTTGAGTTTCCAAGTACATGATCTGTTTTTTTGAGTAATGAATTTCGCTATTACTGATACATGTAAGTACAGTTTTCTGTGTTTGGATTCTAACACCTGCAGTCACTTAGTCATATGAGTATTTACAACTACGGGGTCTTAAATAGTCATATGACTATGTGACTATAGGTGACTATGTAGTCACATGTAGTCATATATAGCCACATTGTTATCTGACTTTATATGACTTTATGTAGTATCATAGATGTATGTAGTGGTGTCATACAAAAGTACTACAAAATAACATTTTTGAAGAATGGTAACGCATATAATAGGCATAAGAAAAGATATTTTAAGTACTGCAAAAATAGTCATACAAAAGTACTACAAAATAGTCATATAAAAGTACAACTACATAAGATTCTGTCTTGGTGCAAATAGTTTTACAGAAATAAAAGCTTCAATTAATAGGAATAATAATTGTCTAATTAATCTTGTAGTGGAGCAATGATTCAACAACGGACCTCCTCATGCAATCGACACCGGTCTCAGCGTCGTTGGTAACCAGTGGAATTTGGCGGAATGTGTTCCTTATAACAAACAGGACAAAAATACCACAATCCCTTGAATCATCTGCTTGTTGGGGTGAGTCATTTACCTCATGCAGCGGTGCGTTTATGGGAATGGCAGAGATGTTAAACTTCCTTGCTGTGTTTTCGACATACATTTTCTGTGTACATGAATGAATTAGATATTTGGTTATTAAATAAGTAGTTGCTGGAAATAAATAGTCAGTAGTTGTTTACCATGTCGGTGGCGTCAATCAGGTATGGGTCCTTAAGACCTTTGCGAGGATGTAATGAGTTGTAGAAACGCCACTCATTTGAATTTCTGTCCAATATTAACAGTGTCCAGTGGTTAGCCCCGGTTTGAGGATTACCGTCGGAGTGTAATGGGAAGATGAGGTATCTATGTTTGCTAACTTCTGCTGGTATGTGGAATGTTTTGTTTCTGGACTGCCTCAACGATGTATGTTAGAACTACTGATTAGTTACCACGGGAAAACATATACTTCTATTCAAAAAAACAATTACAAATATATTATCGACTTTGTACCAGTAGCATGCTGGTGAACGTCATGCTTGTTCCCTTAAGCGACTCACAAGCGCTACCTTCAAACAACCCTGCAGCTTGCTGATGTCCCAATATCTCGCAGTAAGCATCTATAACCTGTGATTGTACAGTGTTATTAAATTTGTGTACATAACGTGAGCAGGATAGGTTGTACAGTGTTATTAAATTTGTTTTTACCTCGCCCGAAATATCTTCCTTTCTGAGGATGATAAAGATGTCAGCCATCCGAACATGAATATTGCCATCTGGATTCTTCCACACCGTTCTACTGCATTTATAAATATTTTTTGAAGTATGAATAAGACATGTGATTGTGCAGTCATGGGTAGTCATGGGTAGTCATATGACTATATGACTACTCTTGACTACATATATGAATAGTCATATAGAACTAGTCACTAATAGTCATATAGTCATATGACTATATATGACTGTATGAAGTAGTATAATATTTCATATAGATGACTGGATACATGAATGTATTTAGAGTTTACTTACTTCCCATGCACTATTTCATCTGCCATTGTGTTTATTATGGCCTTGTCTCTTGCACTCATGCCGATGAATGGGTTGTATTTTTTGTATCTGAAATCCCTACGTGCTTTCTTGGTGCTACGTGGTGTGACTTCATGTTTTTTTGACCTTGTACGCTTTCCCACTGCAGATTTTGGGTCCTTTAGCTTGGCCTCGATATCTTCCTCACATATCTCAAAGTCGCTGTCCGAATGTATTGGTGGGCGCTCATCAAGTGCCTTTGCATATTCTGCACAATTAGCTTCCAACTCGGCTATCTTTTCATCCATTTCTCTAATTTTATCAAGATGAGTTTTCTCAGCTGATTTTAGGAGGGTGATTTCAGCTTCCAAGAAGATTTGGGCTGCTGTGTGCTCAGGCATGTTTGTGAGTGAGATATTTTCTGCTTCAAACTCTTGTGTCAGCGACAACGGTTTTTCGGGTTGTACAGTTGTTGTAGCATTTGTCAACTCTTGAAGGCGTTTGATGAGGGATTCATTCTCTGCCTTCAGTTCTGCATTCTCTTTGATTTTTTGTTGCAGCTCACTCTGGTTCGGCTGTGTTTGGCTCAAGATATTGAAAGATGGCCCATCATCATTGCTAAGCGCGACCCCGTCCTGTAGTTTTGCAAGTTGAAGAGCGACATGTGCCTTTTCGTCAACAAGTACCTGCTTGTCGTTTTTTAACATGACTATCTCCATTTGAAGTTCTTCTACGACAGCTTGCAGTTTCGACACTTGGGCCTCCTGTTCTACCCTTTGTTTTGCTTCTACATCCAACAGCCTCTTGAGTTCATCTGACGATTGCCGCTTTTTATACCAGTTTTTGATTGGGACATTCTCGTCATAATCAGAAGGAGTGGCAGAATGAACACTATAGCATTGCTGTTGTTGTTATCGTTGTTTTGTTCATCGTTTGCATCGTTGCTGATATCGTCCAGGACCAAGTTTCCATTTAAGATTTGTTGTTCTTGCTCTGTTGGGATCAGCGGATTCTCGTTGACGAGTTGTGGATCGATATCGTTCATGTCTTTGCTGCTCAATGTAGATGCAAGCTCGGATATATCCCACCGCCGGAATCTTGGAAAAGCAGAATCAGCCACTGGAGGCACGATTGATACCCGCTCACACATCCAATACTGCGTAAATAAACATAAACAATCAGTCATATTTGTGAATGTACATGACAGCAAGTGACTATAAGTGAATGTACATGACAGCAGGTGACTATAAGTGAATGTACATGACAGCAAGTGACTATAAGTGACTGTACATGACAACAAATGACTATAAGTGACTGTACATGACAGCAGGTGACTATAAGTGACTATTCATACTTACCAGCACAAGTGGTATGCAACCATGGACTTTGTCATGTTTTTTTGCTGTGTGGATTTGTTTAACCAATAAATCCGTTATCCCCCTGGCCCAGTTGAAGTCATTTGTTTGGTCGATATCTTCGCAGTACTTGAACATCCACCAAGCTACGACTTCAGCTGAAGTGTTGAAAAGGACAGTTGACATAAGGTGTAGGATTATTAATCTGACCACATCTTCAATGTCTTCATCGTCATCGCTATCTATGCACTGCAGAAGCTGGTGTTTCAAAGTTTTTTGGTGGAGCGATGGGTGTGCGGCAAATCTTCGTGCTGCGAGTCCTTGTTGCGGCTTCTTTGACCAGTCAAAAGTCATCCTTGTGTTGCCAGATTGGATGTCAAAGATTAACTTGCAATCTTGTGGCGTGATTGTAATATTTTTGCCTCCTATATGGAATGCCCTTTCTGTTTTGTTGTATGACGTCATTATTTTGAAAGTTCCATTTTGTGTGCCTGCGACGTCATCTCTGTTGAGTTTGTGTTTTGCGAACGGTAGAACGAGATGGTAGAATGGGGTACGACGAAGACATGCATAGTGAGGTGGTCGTAGGTGTATATCTTCGAAGAAGGTCACGATTGATCGCATGTTGGCTCGGTATTGTGTCCATTTTCCCTTCTTACGTCTGTCTATTTGTTCATTTGTTTCAGTATCTGCATAAAGATGTTTATATATATGTTAGGGTGTGAACATGACTGCTAATAAGTATTCTTGAAAACAACACTCACACACAAAACACACATGAGGTAGTAAGCAGGATGTAGTAAGAATGAATGTGACTACATATGCAAATATGACTATGTAGTACTACCCATGACAACAACACCCAGACTCAGGAAAAACACACAAAAGCTGAAGTATCTATGTGACTACACATATGAATATGACTATCCAGAACTAGCCATGACAACAACACTCACAACAACAAAAAACAGCATAATTGCTTCAGCAAAGGATGGATGTGACTATATATGAAAACAACACCCACACACAGAAACAGCACAAATGCTGAAGCAGAGGATGGATGTGACTACATATGACTACATATGACTATGCATTACTACCAGTTACAGCAACACCCACAAACAAAAACAGCATAAACAAAACAACATCCATGAATGTGAGCACATATGACAATATGACTACGAAGTACTACCCATGAAAACAACACCCATACACAAAAAAGCACAAAATCTGTGGCATGCATTAATGTAACAACACATGCAAATATGACTACGAATTACTACTAATGGAAACAACAATCAGACACCAAAATTGGATACATGACTACGGTTTTTTCACAAATTTGAAGTAGTGAGATGGGTAGTACCTGTCGATAGGTTTTCGGTCTGTGCCATTTTTTCCTTTCGATTACGGCCTGGAAAAAAAATGTTTGAAGGGGGTTTTAGGTACCAACGGAGGGGGAAAACAAAGTATGTTGTTGTAATGTAGCCATAAACTTACGTTTTGCCGGTGTCTTCTTCGCCATTGATGGAAGGTGACTACTGTTGGTGGTATACGATTTTGAAGAGCGGAAGTTGACTAGAATTGCGGTTGTCTGGGTTGCTATCGACGAAGATGCCTAGCCTTCCTCGGTTGGGTTGCCGTTTCCGGTGAATCCCCGTAGCGAGAAGATGGGTGCGATTTTGCAGAGAGGAGGTTGATTTTTCCGGTGGTTTTTTTGGTAGGTTTTGATAGTGGAGGGACGGGTGATTTTGGGAATTGATTTTGAAATTTGTGTAATTCCGTATATGGGCTGGGTTTTGGGGTTCAGGGGTAATTTCGGGTTTTTTTGGGCCAGGGGTGTATCTCAAAGAAAGATTTTTAGGGGTGGACTTATGCCTATATATTTTACATTCTAGGGGTGTATATCTAATGGCCCCATATTTTTAATAAAATTTTGGTAATTTGGGGTTTTTTTTTTTTTGAGAAGATAATTTGGTTATTTATCAAACCAAACGTAAATGGAATGAAATTTTGGCGCATCCCAATTTTCTGTACAATGTAACAGAATGAGCGCCCCTAAATTTATCAAGTAGAGGATGTTTTCGTAAGATATTATATAATTGAGGGAAGCTTGTAATTATGTAAATAGGAGAGCTATTTTCGTAATTTAACCTTACCTGAGATGTTGTCGTAATTTGCCTTATACATACATATCACTAAAACGACACCATTTTTTCTGTAATTAGAAATTTCACCCGTGTGAGGAAGCATCGAGAGATACATATTTCTAATCAATATTTAATAACATATTTGTTTCAAATAAAAATATTTTATAAGTATGAAAAAAATAATATCGTCTTAAATAAAAACAAGAGTAAATTGCATTTACACTCTTGAGGTACGCCCTGTAATATTAGTTATTATAATCATATCCCTGAAACAATTACCATAGCCAAGATTTCACTTTTAAGAAGCTTGCATTTTACACACGTACATGTATGCATATGTCAAGAAATAATCGTATTTATAAATCAACAATAATAAAATTAAAAATAAATAAAAATAAAAATAAAAATAAAAATAAAAATAAAAAATAAAAATAAAGATGAGAAATAAGAAGGAAAAAGAAAAAAAAAAGGTAAAACGAGAGGGATATTTTGAAAGGATGGAAAGAAGATATGCACTGTTCTCCCCTTCTACGATGACTCTCTCACAATCTATCTGAAAACAATACACACATTTACATACCATATATATATATACTGTAAGTATCTGAGTTGAAGCTAAATTCACATTGGAATGGGAACCCTATCCAATTTCAGTTTCATTTCAACACTTCCAAGTAGGTGTAATTTCAGAAGAAAAACTCAGATTAACAGTACCAAATGTTTCTTGTGCGGAGAATTTTCCTTGAAGAAGCGGCGGCGATTGTTTCTGAAGGGGGATTTTGGGAGGTTCAATTCTGTAATTAGGTCGTGTTACAATGTCGAAGACGATAGGAATGATGATGATAGGAACAGCACCGGCGAAATTGATGGCAAAGAGAATTCAAATTTGGCTACGATGACGCAGGCTGAGAAGAATTCCGACGATAATGCCGATGATTCACCGGCGTCTACATCTTCGCGGGTCAGTTATCAATTTTGATTTTTTGTTTTGAGTATAAGTCTAATTTCAAATAAGTCGAATTCAATTTTGAGCTGTTGGCTTTTGGGTTGAAGCTGTAGATTATCCTTAAGAAACTGTTCTGAAGCTCAATTTAAACTTATCAAGCTTAATCCTGCCTATAGAGAAATATAATTGCGGCAGTTGATCAAAGAGAACTGTTTATCTGAATTCATTTAAATGTTATCATTAGATTATGGTTTGTAATTCTCTTTTGTGGTTAAAAAAACCGAAAAAATAATTGAAACTGATTCGATGCAATGATGTAGATTTGTTAGTATCACCATTTAGTGGTGTTATTAAGAAGAGTATATTTTTGTTATTATTACACGAATACACGCATTTCGACTAGCTAAATTACGATGCTACACATACAAGCTGGATTGTCTCTAACGAGTTCGGAAGTTTAAGGTAAATGATGTCTCTAGTGACTAAATGTTCTGAATATTTCAGCTACCGACAGTTCCACCGATTGGACCTGTGTATAGCAATTTCCAAGTGGATTCTTTTAAACTGATGGAATTGCTAGGCCCAGAAAGAGTGGACCCCGCCGATGTAAAGGTTATCAAGGACAAGCTTTTTGGGTACTCGACCTTTTGGGTAACTAGAGAGGAACCGTTTGGTGATTTAGAAGAAGGTGTTCTATTTCTTGGCAATTTACGTGGAAAGAGGGAAGATGTATACGCTAAGCTTCAGCGCCAGTTAGCAGAAATTATGGGAAATAAATACAACTTGTTCATGGTGGAGGAGCCTAATTCCGAGGGAGAAGACCCTCGTGGTGGGCCCCGTGTCAGCTTTGGCATGTTAAGGAAAGAGGTTTCGGAGCCAGGTCAAACGACCCTTTGGCAATATGTGATTGCCTTTCTGTTGTTTCTTCTTACTATCGGTTCGTCGGTGGAGCTTGGAATAGCATCGCAGGTAATATGCTGTTCTGCGTGAGAATATCTGTTTCTTGATTAATGATCTATATATACATATCAAAAGTGGTTTTTATGACGCAGATAAATAGACTTCCGCCAGAGGTAGTGAAATATTTCACGGATCCCAATGCTGTTGACCCACCGGATATGCAGCTCCTAGTTCCATTTGTGGACTCTGCTTTGCCTTTGGCTTATGGTGTTTTGGGGATTCAGATATTTCATGTAAGTATTGTTTTCCCCTCCCTCACTAAGCGAATCTCCTTTGAGACAAATCCTTTTTTGTGCCCCAAACCCAAACACCCCATCCTAAAGAACTAAAAAAAATAAAAAAAATATTAAGATATTTTCTTTGTTTTGAACTTATGAAGTTCTAATTTCAAAAAATATCAGCCTAACTATCTACGGATACATTTCATGTCTGTAATTAAAGGTGCATGAGATAAGATATGCTTGCCTAATAATGTCGTGATGTCTCAAATAACAGCTACACTTCAAGGAATCATGGTTTTCCTCTAATTTTTCCTATCAGTATCATTTATGAATCCAGTTATAGTAATTACCTGGCGGAAATTAATTACCTGTTGTTCAATTACATTGTTTTGCTTCCTTTCCATTTGTTTTGGATTTTAGCATTTTTAAATCTGAGGGTGTTCCAGATGTTTGACCTCACCACTGTGTGTATTTCACTAGTAACCAAATCACATTTTTGACATGTTTAGAACTAGCAGTTGCTATTATGTTTCAATATTAGCTAAATTAGGATGTTAAATTTACTCTACTAACATAAACTATATATCCGAGAGTTTGCTAAACATATTAAGAACTTGATCCTTCTGATTCTGTAAAATGCCTCTCGATTCCCGGAAAAATGCCTCAAAAGTCTATGAAACTGTAGTTCTTTAAGCTTTTTTTTCTTCTAATAAGTGTTGCATCGTAAGTATTTCCATTCTAAATTTAGTTTCTGTCCATATATGGGGTCGATGTTTTATCTTCTATTTTGTATTTTAATTTCTACATGGAGTTTGTTTCCTACAGGAAGTTGGACATTTTCTTGCTGCTTTTCCACGGAAAGTGAAACTGAGTATTCCTTACTTCATTCCGAATATTACGCTTGGGAATTTTGGAGCAATCACTCAGGTAAAGCATATATGGATCAAACGTGCATATATTGATATGTAATTGTTTACTGTAGTTGGAGGTCATACTGGGTATTAATTAACATCCAGTTCCTTAACATGCAGCTCCGGGTTTTCTTTTTTCCTGCTTCTTTTCATTAGACGGCTCACACGTGGACTTTGACTACAAATATCTTTAAATTGTGTTTCTATTTTGCTCCTTTGTTCTGTCAGCAATGCATCTATTTAACATTTGAACTAATTTAACATGTTTTTGTTAGATACAATCTTCTTATGTCAAAGGAATACAAGAAGGAAAATGTTCTGAGTATCTGGCTATCAGCAATGGAGTTCTTGATTTAGTTTCTGGATTAATTTATTTTCTTACACTATCCATGTTTCCTAGTATAAGTATCACTTTTTTGCTGCATGTCAGAAGGCTTTTCATATTTTATTTTGCAAGTGGAAGTCTCTTTGATGCTATTGTATCTAGCTCAAGATTGCAAGTGGCATTTAGCGCATTTTTTTTTCTGTAGTTCAAGTCTATTCTTCCTGATCGCAAAGCAAAGGTAGATATTTCGCTGGCCGGACCATTTGCAGGAGCTGCACTTTCTCTCTCTATGTTCACCGTTGGGCTGCTGCTTTCGACAAACCCTTCTGTGGCAGGGGATTTGGTTCAGGTTCCAAGCATTCTGTTTCAAGGTTCATTGCTTCTTGGCTTTATTAGCAGAGGTTTCCTAGGTTATACGTAAGTCCCTCTTTCACCTCCTTCAAAATTTTCTCCAATAAAAAATTCTTGTAAAACTAGAATGAGTCAGTATAATGGATAATATGACGCCCTAATAAATATGTCGAGGGTCATTTTCCTTTAAAATTATAAAGTATTAAGTGTTTCTTTTATGGTGTCATTTTCCATAATCTTTATTGATTAATAAATCGATTGCGACGTTTCTGATTTGTATCTGCAGGACTCTGCATGCAGCAACAGTTCCAATTCATCCTCTGGTGATTGCTGGCTGGTGATGTGTCTTCATGGAGTTGTTAATTTTTTTATTTTATTTTATTTATTTATTTATTATTATTATTATATATTTTTTTATTAACATGCCAAAATGACGAGCTCTCTGTTTATAGGTGTGGGTTAACAACATCAGCTTTTAATCTGCTACCTATTGGATGTCTTGATGGTGGAAGGGCCATGCAGGTTAGCTGCATTTCTAGAGATTTATACAAACACATTACTTTGATGAAATTAAAGAAATTGATTTTGGTTATTAAATAATGCGTATCCGGGTTCTGGGATCAGCTTGTGCACTGATATAATCACTAGAAATGTCATATGCTAGTTTCTTGAATGTGACAATGTTTGAATATAATTTTCTACGGGGCTTTATTTATATATATATATATATATATATATATATATATATATATATATATATATATATATATATATATACCTCTTGTCGACTCACTTCCGAGACAACTATACCAGTCCTTTATTAAACTAATTTCTAATTTCTCAAAGATCAGCTGTTCCTGAATGGTCAAAGCCTATGACTGTCGAAATTGATTGAATTGCTTCTAATTATATACGTAGTCGTTAACTTGACTGTTCACACATAATTGAAAACACTTTGAATCAAACTATGCACTGTTTTTATGCACCATTGAAGGGTAAAAATGGGCTTTTTTTTTTTTGATCCATTTTGTGCCAGTTCTTGATAATTCCTTGTTTGTCAGGGGGCTTTCGGAAAAGGTGCACTAATTGCTTCTGGTTTGGCAACATACACATTGCTTGGTTTAGGATTGGTACGCTTTCGATTTTTTTTTTTTTTTTTAATTTTTTTTATTATTGAGATACAATTTCCACCACTAATATAACATCTACTTTTATCCTTGTCAGCTAGGTGGACCTTTGTCACTTCCCTGGGGTTTGTACGTGCTGATATGTCAGGTAACCGAAAAGTCGAAAACTCATTAGTATAACAAACTATATTGCTACATATTCAATAAAAACAAAATAATTATAATGCAATAAAACCAAAAAAAAAATGCAGAGGGATCCAGAGAAACCATGCTTGAACGATGTAACAGAGGTCGGAATTTGGCGTAAAGCGATTTTTGTGTCGGCACTTGTACTTGTAGTGATGACTCTTCTTCCGGTGTGGGATGAGTTAGCCGAAGAGTTTGGTATCGGTCTTGTAACTTCGTTATAATTTTTTTTTTATTACATTATGAATAAGGTGAAAAATAGCTATCTTTGTTTCCTTACGGCGATTATGGGTTGTAACCTGATTGGATTACCCTTAAAAATCCATGTACGATATACGTAATTGTACATACCAGCAAAATACGGTCTATTTTTGAAATACCGAAACATTCGAATGAAACAGTATTACTTTCTTGGTTATCTCTATGTTTTTATTTATTTATTTACCAAAAAAAAAAGAGAAAAAAAATCCCCAGCAGTAAACCAGTATTTCTTTTCTTAATAAAAAAACAGGTAAAACAAATGTACTTATAAAAATAATTTCAACAGTAATGCACAAAGGTTCTATATGCAATATATATATATATTAATATTTAATATTATATATTCAACTTGCCCATTTTCTCACTAAAATACAGCCTACCATATTATTATATATGTCAAGGTTCGTTAAATAGTTGAATCTTGAATCCCTTTTTCAGTATTAGAGACGTGCACACTATACTGTGCTTGACTTTTGTTTATCTATCCTCATTGAGGGTAAAAACGACTTTAATTATTATACAACGACGGAACCAGTAGAAGGTCATAGGGGGGCATGACCCCCTAACATTTCTCAAATCATTATTATTTTATATAGAAATATAAAATAAATAAATAAATCTTTGTATTATTAATAGCACTAATATCCATCTTCCGAAACTTATAATTCCGTTTCCGCTAATAATAGTATATATTTATTTGAATTTTAATTTTTAATCAAGTTTCAAAAATTATGTTTGAATGTTTTGTTTCATTGATAAATCAAATATGAGTTTGAACGTGATTCTATCAAATTGAACATGAATTCAACTTCAATAGCTACCTACCTTCTTCTTCTTCTTTTTTTATTATTTTTATTTTTATTTTTATGAATTTCAATATTTTCTTAACAAAGCAAGCTCAAACTCAAATCTACTTATATACCTATATGTTTCATTGGGGGGCGGGGCACCTAGATTTTAATTAATTAACTAATTAATTAATGAATAAGAAGTGGATATTGGGAAAGAACATTAGGTAGCCGTGTTTTTCAGTCTGGCACATGATCTTACCATAAATAGAATAGTCCTATATATTTATATAATATAATACTTGTCATAATAATAAAAAACAGTGCTGTTATTTTCTGACAAAGAAACAAATGTGTGAAAAGTGAAAACCACAACTTTCCTATTCTCCAAAGTCTGATTATTACTTATTAAAAATTCGAATATAAAATGTACAAATAATCAAATAAATCAATATTGGACAATATTGGTTGGACCCCCTCCACGTTCAAATAATGTGGGTCTCAATTAATAGGCTTATCAACTTGTACTACTACACAACTAAAAAAAAAATGTATGAAGTTTCACCATGGTTCATGCTCACGGGGCGGAACCAGGATCAAAAATATAGGGGGCTAACTAAAATTTCGGGGTTCGGGTAACGGCCCGAAAAAAATTTTAGGCTCACAAGATATAGCAAAAATAAGTTTATATTGATAATTTTTTAATTAAAATAGCATATATATTATAGTTTTATCATATTTTAAGCATCACAAAAAAATCATAATGTATTGCACTTAAATATTTTGGATATTAATGGCATCGTCTCATATTATTTTTAAGAGACACCGATCAAAGAATTCCAAAATAAGTAAATATTCATAGATATTATATAAAATAATACAAATTTAACCATTTTATTAAATATTTTATATTAGATATGATGTATAAAAGTATAATTTATATAACATTGTGGAGAAGAAACAAAAAAATTAAGGGTTAAGATACATATTTACAAAAACTTTAGGGGGTCAAAAGTAATATTCAAAAATTAAAATGCCAAAAAACCTAAAAAAAATTTTTTTAATCTTGGGGGGCCAAAAGTCCCCCCCCCCCCCCCCCCCCTTTTAAAAGATCCGCCCTTGCATGCTCAAATATACAAGAAACCTGCAGTCAATCATATAAGTGCATTAAGTAAATTTATATATATTTTTTTTTAATTTAGAAACTTGCCGCCAATTATATAGTTGCACTAATTAAATTAAACTTACACTCGTGTAATAGTTTGCAAACTATTCGAAAGATGTTAATAACACTAAATCAACCATGTATGACAATCTCCAAACTAGCGACCGTTGTTAAGGGGGTTCGAACTTGCGTCAATTGACTCAAGCTTATTTGGCTTGCAAACCATACGAGAGACGTAAACCACACTAAGTTAACAATGCGTAACAAGCTCGATTTTGCGACCATTGGCAAAATGATTCGAACCTGAGTCAGTTGACGCATGTTCACTTGCTCCAACTGCTAGATCACCCTTTCAGGCCCACTCAAATAATAATAATAATAATATGGATGATGCAAGCTGGATTGTCCTTAAATGATTATGTGTGTTTGGAATGGGCAATGTGTAGGATCTTGAATTCTTGATGGGCCCCCAAAATATCCTTACTTTGGATTGCTTGTGTGACACAAACAGCACACATATACACACACAAACAAATTTCAGAGTAAAAAAGTCAAATTCAGTTCAAAATTTATCTAAATATTTAAACAGACTTCTATATACTTTAGTAAAAAATAAACATTAATTATCGGGTTATTAAGAAAAGGGAAGTGACTAATTGTGAACTGGTTGTCCAGATTTCACGTAGGGTTATTGTGAGTTGCCAATGCGTGTGTTCCTAAAATTCAATTTTATATTAACTAATAACAATTCTTTTTTTTTTTTAAAGAAAAACTAATAATGAGAATTATGCAGCACTCAACTTTAATCCTAAGAAACGCACACGTCTTCTTTACTAAGAAATTAAAAAAAAAAAAAAACATTAGGGTAAATTAAACCTACACCCCGAAGATGTGTTAAAATAACTTTAAGGTCCCTGTAATATCAGTAATTACAATCACCCCTGAAATATTGTTAAAAACCCTAACGGAACAATGCATTGGATAAGTTATTCCGCTGTGGTTCTAAACATACTGTTAGTTTCCGCCAATGGTGGAGATAACATAGAGTTAGGGTGTGACATGACTCTCCTAACATTTCTTAAATCAAAATGTCGATGATATCATTAACAGTCCCGCAGGAAATAAATATAGTGCATATCTATCCCCAGAATATTAAATCTTAACTCCGATCATTGTTTCATGGGTGTGATTTTAATTACCAATACCACAAAGACCTAAAATTTATTTTAGCATAGAGTTTATACATATTTACCCTAATAATAATAATAAATAAATAAAAATAAAAGGGGATCCAAATGGTAAAAAGAAATAATAAAAAAAGAAAAATGAGTGTGTGTCAGCAGTCAAATTGCGGTGAGATATTAAATGAAGATTCAAGAATCCCACAACTCTCTTGCACCACCATTGATCATCTTTTTTTTGCTTGTTTATTATTGGGCAAACCCCATCAAATAGATACATACACACATACTCTATCAACATTCATTCCTCCATTCTCTCTCTCTCTCTCCTCTTTCTCTCTCTGTAATCTTGCAGCTGCAACAGCTCCCCTCAAACTCCGCAGCCCCCAAAAAACAAAAATTCCCAAAAAAGTCTTTAATCCGTCTTTGGGATTTTGCAGAAAGGGGGCTGCTCGATTGATTCCGCTTCAAGATTCCTCTTTTCGCCCATATGGAATTCTGATTTTTATTTTCTCACGGAAAATTTGTTGAAAGTATCCATATTTGGCAAGAAAGATTGAATCTTTGGGGACCCAATTGAAATATCAAATAAATTGTGGGGGGTTATGGGGGTTGTTGGTGATGCAGAGAATAATAATGGAGGGAAGTGTGGTGTTGGGGGTTTGAAGACACTTGTGAGGAGAAAACAGGTTGATTCTGCTCATACAAATTCAACTGAAGGTGGTCATCATGGTTTGGCTAGGGCGTTGACTATTCCCCATCTCATTGCCATAGGTAAGACCATGGTCAAACACTTGTGTCTGAATTTCATTGCTTCTTGATCTTTATTGTTTTCATGGATTCTTGAATTTGTGTTTTGCGATTTTCGACTTTACTTGTTTTACGCATTCGGCTCGGAATCTGGGGTAGTCTGTGTGTTTATGGATTAAGTGAAGTTTTAAATATGAGTTTGGTATGTGTGCATTTGTTGCTGCAAATGCATTGACATAGGATGGAAAGATTGATACTATTTACCTTAGGCCTCGTTTGGATGGGTAGATTAGCCATGATTAACTAAATAATTGTACTTCGTTTGATGCTTGGGTAAACCCAATTACTTCCCAGGTCAACCCTTTTAAGGAGCTTACTTTTTTGGGTGTCGAATAAAACAACTGGGTTTTCATTAGATTATTTAATCTTATCCCGGCAACCAAACGAGGCCTTAATCGATGGTTTCTTGGATTTTGTTTGAAAAATCTTGTAGGAGTTGGTTCGACGATTGGTGCTGGAGTATACATTCTTGTCGGTACAGTTGCAAGAGAGCATTCGGGGCCCGCACTTACATTCTCATTTCTGATAGCTGGAATAGCAGCTGCTCTTTCTGCTTTCTGCTATGCCGAGCTCGCTAGTCGTTGCCCTTCTGCTGGAAGTGCCTATCACTATTCCTACATATGCGTCGGAGAAGGGTACTTTTTTTTTTCCCCGAAGTATTGAATTTTTCCGAATTTCTTTTTGTATGTTAACACATTTTGCTTCGTGCAGTGTTGCTTGGCTGATCGGTTGGGCGCTGATATTGGAGTACACTATCGGAGGTTCGGCTGTCGCTCGCGGCATATCTCCTAATCTGGTGCGCTTCCGGTTCCTCCGATTTTTTTTTTTTTTTTTTTGCAGTTTCTTGATTAGTATTTGGTATTGACTTGGTTTCGAATTGTGTTTTTTTCTCCGTTTCTTTCGTCAGGCTATGCTTTTCGGAGGTCCGAATAGTCTGCCATGGTTTCTAGCTCGACAAACCATCCCCGGACTTGGATGCGTGGTTGACCCGTGTGCCGCCATTTTAGTATTCTTGGTCACTGCGCTTCTCTGTGTGGGAATCAAAGAGGTCTCCTTTTTAATCTCGTCGCCTAATTTTTTAATTCAAAAAAAAAATTACCCTCCTCCGAAAATTTGTAACTCGTAATTTGATATTTCTTCAGAGCACGTTTGTGCAAGGAGTCGTCACTGTAGCAAATATTTGCGCCATGGTCTTCGTCATTGTAGCTGGTGGATACTTAGGCTTCAAAACCGGATGGCCTGGTTACAAACTTTCCTCCGGGTATTCAATCTTTTTTTTTTTTTAATTTTTTTTTTTGTGGGAGTTTGTGTAAATTTTATTATTTTTATAGATATCTTCCGTTTGGAGCCGATGGGATGCTAGCTGGCGCTTCAACTGTTTTCTTTGCATTCATAGGATTCGATTCGGTTGCTAGTACAGCTGAAGAGGTGTGCTGTGTTATCTTGCAGATATTTTTTATTTTTTTATTTTATTAATTATTATTTTTTTGGGTAAATTATGGTCATCCCTGAAGTAAGGTCAAATTACGAAAACCCCCCTCATATTTGGGTAGTTACAACCACTCCCCTCAACTATGAATCTTCTTACACGTACACCCACCCTTATGGTGTCAAATTCTATGATGCACCACGATCTGATGTTTACAAGTCAAGAGACACATTTTATGATCTTGTTTCAAAATGTAGATCTCGAATGGGATAAAACGGGTACAAACTGGAGAATATTCTATATAACTAGAAGATTTCACTAAATTTGACACCCACCGCAATGGTGGACGTGTAAGAAGACTCATAGTTGAGGGGGTGATTGTAATTATTCAAACATGAGGGGTTTCTTCACAATTTGACCTTACCTCAGGGGTAGCCGTAATTTACCCAGTTTTTTTTTTTTTTTATAAAACAATTTTCTTGAAAAGTTAATAAGGAATGATTTTCTTTCATGTGCAGGTGAAAAACCCTCAGCGAGATTTGCCGATGGGAATCGGTTTTGCACTGTCGATTTGCTGCACTTTATATATGTTGGTTTCCGCAGTTATTGTTGGTTTAGTACCGTATTATGCAATGGATCCAGACACTCCGATTTCCTCTGCTTTTGCTAGTCACGGAATTCATTGGGCAGCGTAAGTATATATATTCATACAGTTAAACCTTTATAAATTAATACAGTCGGGTCCAGCCAAATTCTATTAATTCAGCGAAATATTAATTTTAACGAAATATTTTTTAACACGTTGCCTTCGAGTCGGGACCGAGAAAACATATAATTTAATCGAGGTTATTAATTTATCGAGTATTAATTTATTGAGGTTTTACTATATATATATATATATATATATATATATATATATATATATATCATATCTCTCTCTCTCTCTCTCTCTCTCTCTCTCTCTCTCTCACTCTCTCTCTCTCTCTCTCTCTCTCTCTCTCTCTCTCTCTCTCTCTCTCTCTCTCTCTCTCTCTCTCTCTCTCTCTCTCTCTCTCTCTCT
>NW_012193726.1:0-48795 GCF_000504015.1 Erythranthe guttata | reverse complement strand
ATATATATAGAGAGAGAGAGAGAAATATATATACATATATATATATATATATATATATATATATATATATATATATATATATATATATATATATATATATATATATATATATATATAGACACACACACACACACACACACACACACACACACTCAATTTTTCATTGTCAATCTTTTTATTTTATTTATGTTGGCATTTACTTTAATACAGATATATAATAACTCTTGGAGCTTGCACTGCTCTTTGTTCGACATTGATGGGTTCGATCCTTCCACAGGTAACTGATTATTTTTTTATCCGTGCAAAATAACTGTATTCGAAAGTTCCGTATTTTTTTTTATTATTATTTTTTTATTTTATTTTTGTGTATATCTCAGCCGAGAATACTTATGGCAATGGCAAGAGATGGATTGCTGCCATCTTTTTTCTCCGATGTGAATCAAAACACTCAAGTTCCGATGAAGGGCACTATCGTAACTGGTATTCTCGCTGCCACCTTGGCGTTCTTCATGGATGTCGAACAGTTGTCCGGAATGGTATATACTGCTACTCTCTCTCGTTTTTAAATTCTCATCAATTGAATTTCACTGTATACTCGTAGTATATACATAACTTATGGGTGAAAATTGGAACGGAATTTCCGTATTTCGCCGATTCCGAAAGTAGTGATTTTTTTTCGTTTTTTTGTGGAATGGAATTAGATTCCAATTTCCGATTAGATTTTATTTTCCTAAAATATTTCCAAAAATTCTATTTAAAGAAAATCACACTTATAATATCAATATTATTATGTAATTTATATTATAGGTGTCTAAAATAATGGAAATTCCGAATTCCGTCAATTCCGAACCGAATGTTCCGGTTTCTGATTTTTTTCGGAACGGAAATGAAATACATATTAGATTCCGATTTCCGATTTCCGATCAAATTTTAAATTCCAAAAGTATTTCCAAAAATCCGAGTTTTTCTGAAAATTACACGTATAATATCACAATGTTATTATGTATTTTATATCCTAAAAAATATTATTATGTATCTTATATTATAGGTGACCAAAAAATGAAAAACCTGAATTTTTCCAATTCTGATACTAATTTTCCATTTCTGAATAATGTTTTTTAATTCCGAATTCCGAAAGTTCCAATTTTTTATTAGATTTTAATTTCCGAAAATATTTCAAAGAAGTCCCTTTTTTTCCGAAATTTACACTTACAATATCACAACATTATTATGTATTTTATATCATTGGGGACTGAAACAATGAAAAATCCGAATTCCGCCAATTCCGATATATAAATAAAAAAAGGATTTTGGAACAAGTTCTTTCTGAATTCCAGTTTCCGAAATAATTTATACTACACAATATTTTCCCACTGGTCTTGATAACTGTAATTTCGCTTTGCAGGTTAGTGTTGGCACACTTCTTGCATTTACAATGGTAGCAATTTCAGTGCTTATACTGAGATACGTACCCCCAGACGAGGTCCCACTTCCATCGACTTTTCAAGGGGCGATAGATACAGTTTCGATGCGATATAGTGTAAGCAATAACAGTCTCGCAGATTCCGATATGGAGAACACCAAAGTTTATCACGGGGTTACCACAGACGATTCTGCCCCTATTTCTTCAGTTATCCAAGAAGAAACAACCATCGAATATCCTCTCATAGAGAAACCAGCTCCGAAATTGAACTGTAATAAATTAGCTCGTCGTTTATCGATAGAAGCAATTCTAGGTTTTAATTAATTTATTTATTTAGGGTTTAATGCTTCTTTTGTATTATACTTTACAGGTATGAACGAAGAGAAGCGTCGGAAAATTGCGGGATGGACAATCATGTTTACGTGTGTTGGCGTGCTCGTTTTAACTTCTGCTGCTTCAAGTTTGACCCTCTACAGGTATGTGTGATTTATTTATTTATTTGTAATCATTTTATTAAGGGTTAAATACACTTCACACCCCTGAAGTATAGCCCATGTGACACTTACCCCCCTCAAAAATAATTATTTTATATTTTAAAATTTAAAACATAATAAACATAACAATATAATAATTATTGGATCATATAAAATTGAAAATTAACTAAATTTAAATTATTGGAAAAGTATTAAAAAATAATATATATTGTATAATAATGAATGAAAATATATTTTAAGAAAATAATGAACTAAAATAAATTTAAATACTTAAGATTACTATTAGTTATATATTGATTTCTTAAAATTTATCTATATGAATATATTCGATTAATTGGTCCAACAATAATTAGATGTTATTTAATAAATATGTACCCACCGCAAGATAATATTTTTAAATTTTTAAACATTGCATTTTTCAACAGATTTAATTATTCTTTTAGTTATTCCTTTCAATAAAAGAGAAAATTTTAAGGTATTATAATTTAAAATACAAATTAAATTGTGATTGAGGGGTAAGTGTTACAGAGGGTACACTTTAGGGGTGTAAACTGTATTTAACCCTTTTATTAATGAGTTTAATATCATATTTTTCCTAATTATTATTTTCGGAAACTAATTTTTGAAACCCTATTTCATTGCAGCCTTATTCGGTTTTCGCTTTGTGGAATTGGTGGGGCCCTTCTTTTGTCCGGGCTGGCGGTGCTGACCTGGATAGACCAAGATGATGCGAGGCACAGTTTCGGCCACACGGGAGGTATATTTATTATTGGATCCAACTATTCTTTTTTTAATTCCGATTTTCTTGCGACAAATTTTATCGCAAGATAAATGGATGTAGAATTAGGACATCTTTATATGACTCGCTGTTTTCTGTTTCAGGGTTCATTTGCCCGTTTGTTCCGCTTCTACCTATCGCCTGCATTCTGATCAACGTCTACTTGTTAATTAACCTCGGGTGAGTATACTTGCATATAATAGCTATTTTTGTAGGTAATACAAATCGAGTCTTTTGCATTCTGCACCCTTGTATTTACTCTAATTGTCAAAGTAGTCCTGTTTTTTTTTTTTCGGCATACCACTTTAAACCCGTTTTTCTTTATTTTCTAACTGTTGAAAAATTTCACTATGATGCACTATTTAGGGGGTTTTGTGCTAAAAAAATTTATTACAAGGGGGCGTTTGGCAATAACATAACAAGGGGAATAGTTTTTTTCAATTCGATATAATACAAGCTCACGGGGGTGCTAAAATGCAATATACTCTAAAAAAAATCCCTTTTAACTTCTAAAATCGAATTCACTAAATTCGTTTTTTGCACTACGTGAATAATATCTATGCAGTTCCGCTACATGGACACGAGTGTCGATTTGGCTGGTAGTAGGAGTACTCGTCTACATTTTCTACGGGCGAAAAAACAGCTCGTTGAGGGACGCGGTTTATGTTCCAGCAGCCCATGTCGATGAAATATACGAGAGCCACTCCGACCTTGTGCTATAAAATTATACAATTGAAATCGTCTTTTTTTTTTTCCCTTTTCGTTTAGTTTTTTTTAGCGGCAAAATCCCAAATTGAGCAGGTTTTAATTCTGTTTACAGTGCTTTGGAGGCAAATCTGTGATCTCAGATTTGCTTGGAAAAAGATTCTCTCTCTCTCTCTCTCTCTATATATATACATATATATATATATATATATATATATATATATATATATATATATATATATATATATATATATATATATATATATAGCAATCATTGTGTGTTTCAGATCTCAGAAACACACACACAGGATTTGTTTGTAACATATATATGTTAAGTTCAGTCAGCAGTGTGTGTATATGTATCTCTTTTATGAAACATTTGTAAATATTTGTGAAGTTGTTTTAATCATTAGATTGCAATTGAAGTTTGTTGTTCGGAATGAATTTATTATTGTTGTTGGAGCAATTTAAGCTTTTGTTGTTCTATTAGGGGTGACGATTTACTCAATTTGGATAGGATTCGGTCACGATCCATGTGGATCGGATCCTAAAAGAATCGGATCCAAAATGGATCGGACATAGACCAATTCGGATTGGATTCAGATGGATTCATTGCATCTTTAACTCGACCGAATCTTTGTCTAGATTCATGTGGATCGGATACAAAAAAAAGAACCGGACCCAATATCTACCTATATGAATGGATCCAAAATTGATTGGATTTAGACCGTTTTGGATTTGATCTAGATGGATTAATTGTATCTTCAACTCAACTTATGTGGTTGAATATCTCGACTTACATGATTTAATATCTCAACTTATGTGGTTCAGAATTCATTATACTCAATTAATGGCAGCACTCAGAGCCATGGAGTTCGATCGCGATCATGATATGCATCGAGTCGTTTTAGAAAGCGATTCCAGCACCATTGTTGCAGCTATCTAAGGTGAAGGAGGGTCTTCTTTTTTTTCAGCTTTGGTTACTTCATCGACGATATCAAAAGACTCTCATCTGTATTTGAAGACTTTAAAGTTTGCCACGTCAAAAGGGAAGGTAACCGTGCTGCCCACGAAATTGCAAAATTGTCCCTATGGTCGACTTTTACGGCTGATGTTCTCCCAGATTACATATCTAGTATTGTAATTTCTGATTTTTCTCATTAATGGAATTATAAGTCATACCTACACATATTCACACTCACAAACACATTCACACACTCATGCTATTAATGAACAACCATGTACACATGCACACACTTTTGACACACACATAACACACACTCTCTCTCTCTCACACACACACACACACACACACTCGAACCAAATTTTACACACACATACACACATCCGACACACCTTTAGAAGCTCGATTAAAAAAATAAGCTACACGAACTCGACATGTGTTTGGCTCGACGCTCGATTAAAATTCAAACAAACTTGATCAATCATGCGTTTGGTTCCGTTTACACCCTATTAACATGTCGATTTTGCGGCAAGAGTGGGATACATATGGATACATATATCAATAAGAATTATATTATCCATTTTAAAATATACATTTATAAATTGTATACTATTTAATCATTTGTCTATCTATTTTTTTCTCTCCCTTATTAAGATCCTAAATCCTAATGTATGGGTCAACCAATTCCAATAGCCCAATCCATGTTAATACTCGGGTCCGCTCGGGTCGGGTCCGGTCGGATCGGATCGGATCGGATCCGTCACGCCTTTATATAAACCTTACACTTCAAATAACATTAGCGCGTCCCCTCTCTCTCTCCGCGGTGTCTTCTCGCAGACTGCAATTTCAAGCTCTCCAAAATCGAGGTTTCTCTATTTCATTACACGCGTGTGTGGATATACGTATATGTATCTATATATATCGATCGCAGCATAATCATCTTGCGTTTGCGACCTGTCAAACTCTTACACCGGTAAATTTTGATCGGTTGTTCCTACTTTTTTCCTCGATGTGTAAATACGATCTACTGTTTTCTGTATCTGTCGTGTTTTTTTTTTTTTTTTTTATTTATGGGGATAATTACGGCCGAATCGTTTAGGATTAGTTCAGATACTGCCTGTATTATGCTTTATTTGTTGTTGAAGGCGATGTCCAGATTTTACGGAAATTGATGTTTGGAGGTATTTTGTGGATTAAGGTTGAATTATTACGAAATATCGTCTGATGTTTTGTAATTAGGTTAAATTGATCATTGTCTTACAATTTCTGAAATATCCGAGGGTGAAGAATAGGAGAATTGAGAAACAAGAGATTCACATGAGGGAAGAGAGACAAACTGAGTGAGAAAATAGAGAGATAAAACAAGAGAAATAAAAATTGGTTGCGTTTATAGTGCCTGCTCAGTATCAGAATATGCAGCGGAATTGCCGAAGATGGTGAAATAGCAGAAAAGGATGACATTTGTATGGCTTATTGATAAATTTTCACTTATCTGAAACAAACGAGTAGCAACTAGATGCTTCGTCTGAATAATAGAAAATACTTGTGCATGTTCAATTCGATGACTGGGTATTCCACTTGCTTTAGATCTTGTGCTGAAGGATCAGAAAATGAGGAACCGGAAATGTCATAGCAATCTGTCTCTCCCAGGATTAACCATGTTGCTCTCATTTTAATCAATTTCCGCTTGGTGATTTCTAGTTTTCAGACTTTGCTTTCCATTGAAGGGGTAAGTTAGCTTACAGGAATTAGTACATCTAGGACCTCTCTTTTGTATTTAAATTCCTTCATACACGAGAAATGCCATAATACTGTTTGCATTAGTTTCAGCCTCTATTAAAAATGGCTTGAAAAATTGGGTAAGTGGACACTCGATTAATTACCGCAGGCTTGTTTGGTTGTAAAGCTGAGTCTGGTTTCCCTTCACTCCATTTAAAAACTTTCATTCTTCAGCATATAATTTGTCACTCTGATAACCAACCCCGTAGCCTCTAATGTGACTTATGTTATAGCAAGTATAGTATGACTTAAGTTCTCCAAATATTTGTTGTTTCATGGAGTGGGCTAGTTGACTGCTGTCACTTTGCTTGGATTAAGGTATGCCTCTTTCAAAGATGACATCCTTCAGTATTTTACTTGCATTTTGCCAAAGGAACGTTTTTATTTTCGGCATGTGACGATTCCTGTAATAGCTCGCACTTTAGTACTGCATTGTCCTTAAATGGAGAAATTTCTGAAGGCTTCATAAAATTATTTTGAGCAGGAGCTCATGTTTCACTGTTAGATCTCTGTTTTTTTTTTTTTTTGTTTGAGAAGATACTGGATTCTCTGTTGCAATCACTGGAAATAGTTAGCCTATAATCCTATAGGATCTCCCTTCCTAAGTAAATTCAGCAAACATTGACACGAAACTAGTTTCAGTTTATCTTTACTTTATTCAGCATTTAAAATGACCTTCCTCTGTATTCTGTACGGATGATTTCATACTTCTGTCAAACTTTCTGGACCATGTTCAGTGATAAATCCCCTCAGAATACTATGACATCCTCCCCAGTTTAATAACTCTAACTGGAAACTCAAAAGGGTTGCATTGAGTTTTGTTCTCTGTAAACAAGAGTGTATATGAGACAAATGGTGAAATACTTGGGCAGACGCAGATAATATTGTGAATAGTATTATTAGAGTCTTACCATCTTTTGACAGATCGTACCTGAAGTTGTTTCGTATATTCTCTAACGTAATGATGGAAAACTGCCACTCTTTTAAGTTATGAACCTTTTTGTTATCTTGTATCACACTTTTATGCTAAACGAGCATTGCTTTTGCTTGCAGAATAAAAAACATCAGTAACTGCAGACTGAGATAGTGAGATGGCAGAGTCTCAGAAGGGAGATTCTTCTTCTGTTAATATGAAGGAGAAAAACTCATTGCTAGGTATTATCATATTTTCTTGTTTATCATATTTACAGGAAGTACTTTTGTAGCTTATTAATTATTCAGCAAGAAGTAGGTGCATGGCTTTATTTTTGTTCTTTACTTTAGAAATTAGATCCCTAACACGTTTATTGTCGCTCCATCCCCTAGTAAGTAATCTAAGAGTCAGATGGAGCTAGGAATCTCATAAAAGCCATTTTTGACCTCAGACTGCATGTGACTTAAGTGGGAAACCCGACAGGGAAGCTGAATATGGATGAGATACATCCTAATTGTGGGACTTTTGATTTGTAACATTAGAAAACCTGTCTACTTCTATTATGTATTGCACCGCTGCAAGTGTATACTTAATATAAAACTATATAATCTTCATCTGATAGAAAATGCTATTCGTTGTTTGTTATGCTTAATGCAGATATGGATATTGGGAAGGACTTCCTTACTTCTTGGAAATCAATGGCAGAAGGAGATGGAATGGATTTTGACCTTACACCGGTCACTAAGGGCAATAAAAAATCATTTCAATTTGACAAAGCGTAAGTTTTATGAAATCCTTAGCTTATTTCTGATTTCATTAGTTTGATGATTTTGTAACTACAAAAATATGTATAGCGGAAGTTATAATGGTTTTGGCGTCTCTAGATGAATGATGCCTGGGCATTAAGAGCTAAATTCCCTGGAATTTTCTGTTAGCCTTTTGCTTCTCCATAATGCTTAATTATGGAGTTTCTGAGTATCAGTAAAGTTTATGGTTATCAAATATTTGACGATATGATTGGAGCTGGAGTTGAGAATGGCAGTTATTAGTTAGGACTAACGAAATTGCTGCCAAAATTTCAGGGATATGGATTTTAACTTGGATGCTGATTTTGGGAAGATGTCATCTTTCAATATGGATATGTCAGATCTAGATATCTCCCCGCCACTTAAAAAAGATGCAAAATCCAAGGAGTCGAAAGAATCATCCAGTGGAAAGAATAAAGGAAAAAATGATCGTTTTACTTTCGCATTTGATTTTGATGAGTAAGTATGCAGACACTGCTACTTTTTTAAAGTTCTTTTGTTGTATGTTTCTGTGCATACTTCATTTTGTCAAGGCCATTCTATATGAAGGCTGCATTAACAGTGTATTTACATTTCCTTAAATCTAGGTTGGATAAATACAATTTTGATTCAAGCCCAGCGAAAGAGGATTCAAAAGCTAGAAGGGACAAAGATAACAAAGAAAGTTTTCTCAATGGAAGTGCGTGTCAAGATAAGGAAGATGCTATGCACATGAACCTAATTGGAAATACGAGTACCTTAGAAGAAGTGCCCCAAAAGGAATCTGTACCCGGTACTGAGATTACTTTTGACATAGATAGTCTAGTTGAAGGGAGTGCAGATCTTGAACCCACAAGGAAAAATTGTCCCTCTAATTTGGCAATGGACGATGGTGCTACTTCAGAACATTCAGCTGTAATTGATGAAGTTGCATATGATAAAGCAAAGATCATTCCAGAGGCAACAATTGCTCCAATGGAATTATCAAAAACCAGTCGATTCAAAAATTTGGTTTCTTCAAAAGGAGTTGATCTTGAAGCTCATATTGGAACCGATCCCGTGCATGATTTGTCATTTGATACTCTCTCTAAAAATGAGCCAAATGGAGGTAATTCATCAGAGACAAAAGATAAGTCTGACTCCATCGATACAAATGGCACCGTCTCAAATGGAGAGAAAGATGTTAATATGATATCAATATCTGGCTCAACGTACAATTATGAACACACAATGTCTGATAACCCACAGCCCCTGCAGACTATTGCGATCCCAGAGAAGAATAGTGGTGAGAAGACTCAGGCTGGGCTTGAAAATCGTGTGATGGATAATAGAGAGAAAACTGAACGAGGTCAAGTTAGTGAACTAGTTGAAAAATCTCGTACAACTAGTGATGTATCAAAGGTGCTCTGTGACACACCACCTGGCAGAGAGAACCAGGAAAATGCTTCGAAAACCCTCAACTTATCCTTAGTCAGGTAAGATTATGTATGCCATTTTGTATTAAGCTCAAAGAGTTGTATTAATACGGAAAGTTTTATGAAAATGAACTCTTGAAATTTTGCTAATGGTGTTTGATCTGTGGTTTTCATAGCAAGTCCAGTCAACCAGCTGATCAGTTAGAGAAAGAAACAAAGAACAGAAGAGAAAACCTTGTTACCTGCTCAAGGTTTTTTATTCAGGCACAGAAACTTGAACGTCCGGTGCAGAAGGTGTCAACACAGACAACATTTTCCTCATTAAGTAGTAATAAGATGGGCTCCATTCAACCTGGTTCAGCTGAAGGCAGAAGGTCTGTTATATTTATAATTCAAAATATCTTCGTGAAGCATTCATTCTCAAATAAATTTTTCTTATGTAAAACAGGGACCGCGATAGTGTTCAAAGTGATAGAAAACTAGTTTCCCTACCCTTGCAAGATTCTAAAACATTATTAAGGAGGGAACCTCCACAGATACGGAGTAAGGAAAGCTCCAAAGTTCCAGCGATTTGCGGGTGATGCTCGTCCCACAATTCAAGTTTAAATTTCGGTTGAAGCCAAGGGTAATAAGAAGATTACTTTTAGTAATCTGACAAGAATGCCCTTGTTAACATTGTGCAGAGAGGTGAGCAGTGCTGATGGGTTACAAAATAGGAACAAACGGAACGATCCTTCTACTACAGAAAAAGAGGACATGGTGAAAACGAAACCTGCTCCGAGGCAAACAGAAGCGAGAATGAAGGATCTAGATACTCTCAGGTCTGGCATTATTTTCTTGCTCAATCTACTCGAAACTTTGATATTGATTCTCAGAATCAAATTCTTACGGTCTTTCACATTCTCAAGTTGTGTATCGTACTATTTATCGTTGCCTAGTTTTATTCCTGATAGTTAGATTTGCACTGGAAAGACGTTGATACTAATACTTCCATCTCTTTTTGTCTTTATTTCTGAACTTTTGGTAATTTTTTTATACACCATTATTCTGGCTATGAAATTAGGATGTTTAACTTAGATACATTACTAACAGTGGCGGGGTTATATTGTTGAAATCAAATAATTCGTGAAGAATTTGGATTTAATTGGTTTATCTCTGTGAAGCTCTGGTGCAGCCTTTCCCTGTTCAAGCATGGAGATGTTCAAAAAATCAGCATTTAACAGTGGACATCCAAGAATTTTAATGTCTCCAACAACAAAACTTACTTCTCTGGAAGAACATGCACTTTCTTCAATTGAACGTGGCAGAAAGACCTCCAATCCTCATGGACTAAAACTTTCCGGGTAAGTTCATCTATAAATCTTCACGAGTCTTTCTAAGGTTCTAGATGGAGAATTGTATATGTTGATGAAGTTCTATCCAATCTTAATCTTTCAGTTTGAGCCTTGAATCAACAAAATCCCCAGTTCGGAAAGATACTAAATCAGTGGGAAACAGCTGTCAGAACAGAGTTTTACCAGGAAAAACACCATCTGATATTGCCCGTATTCCTGACTCGCAGAAGAAAGCACCTTCTCCCTTACCTTTAAAGAGAAAAACTTTGGAGGTAATCCTTTTCATCTTTATGTAATGTTGAGAGATCAATAGTTATTTAAGTATCATCGAAGAAATCTAACTAAATGACCCCCAGAAGATGACTGCAATTTGTTTCTATAACAGGATAATGGTTCAGATATTATTGCATTGCATCCGTCTAAACGTCTCTCCCATTCACCAACTGCAAACAGGTTCATGTAAATCCATTACATATGATAATTGTTGAAAATGTTACTTTTTCGATTGCGTATTCTCTGGCATGATTGTTTGTGAAATCTGCAGAAATCTCATGGACGCATCAGAAAAGTTTCTTGACAAAAAGGTGATTTCACGAGTGTACTAGTGAAATCCTGTGAAAGCACCAGAAAAAATTCTCGAAAAAAGTTCACATGAATAAAATATTCGATCAGATTTTTTTTTTTTCCTTTACTAGGTACCCAGCACCAATATCAAGGAAAACGATCGCAGCATCAACAGTAAAATCGGCAATTGCCAAGTCTCGACACTTCACATTCCTCATGAAGCGAAGATTAAAGATTTTGAGATGTCAACATTCTCGATTCAAAATGACAACGTTAAACAGGCTGAAGCTTATGGCAAGGAACTTGATCATGTAAGAATAATTGTCGTTTCATAGCTTTTTCTGGTCTTGAATGGTGTGATGGGGGATAAGTTTTTTGTTTGTTTTGCAGCTATGCAACATGCTGAGGAAGAAACATGACGAAGCAAAAGAAATATTGGTTGGAGCTATTGTGAACAGCAATAAGATGCTGTTGCTCAACAATCCTCTTTTCGATGAGAAGATATCCTTCAAGCTTTCCTATAGTTATGCGTTCAATTTTTCGTAATACATGAAATAATGAAAATATAAATTGTGTGAACTTTAACTATCGATTACATTCGCGCAACTCAGGATTTATTTGCCAGATTAGCACTTGATGGGATTCATGGATGAAATCATCAGCTAGAGCATTTATAACCCGTACAAAGGTAGCGTCTCTCTCTCTCTCACACACACACACACACACACATATGTGTCTAACGGGATTTTGGAATGTGAAATGCAGCATTTTCATCAATAGTCTGGGGGACTGCTATTGTAGTTTGTTTTTCATTCTCAGCTTTGTTATGGTAAAAGCCACGATAATCATTTTAGTTCCTTTGCAGAAAAGGTTCTAACCAGTTTCATACCGATACTGTTCGTGTCCGTCTCGTTGGTTGAGGTATACTAACGTAGGCATTAGCTGGTTTAGTCACGAATACAGGTATTTAGCATGCATTGCCTAGCTATTATCATATCAACTGGTGTTCGATGTTTCGAAATCTATTGCATCACACACGAACAAATTTTATACAAACGTGTTAAACAGAAAGAAAAAAAATCGACTGAGTTGTAACGAGTAGCTTGCGAATTGTCCAAATTGGATGGTCCCGATAACAATTCCGGCGTATACTATACAGTTGTAATAAAAGAACCGTGACATCAAATACTTGGTAGTTAGCTAGCCCTCTGGCCTGAAGGTTTGGCTGGTTTTTGAAATTTGAAGGACCACTCACTAATTGATAAGATTGTATAGAATGGGTTTTCATTTGAGTTTGACATCACATATGAAATGTATGTATTCTAGATTATGTTTCTTTAATTTAGAGAAATAAAATACTCAAGCTGTTCTCGTAAATTACTGTCACACTGAGGTAAGGTCCAATTATGAAAAAATCCCTTATGTTTGGGTATTACAACCATTCATCCCTTCAATTATGAATCTTCTTACACGTCTACCTTTGCGTCGTCAAGTTTAATGAAATCTTCTACAATATGTGGAATATTCCACAGTTTGTACATGTTTTACCCCAGTTTGAAACAAGATGATCTAAGATGTGTCTTTTTCCTTGTAAATATCAGATTGTGGTGCTTTAAAAACTTCATTTTTTGCACAAACACAAGTGCAAACTAGAAAATATTCCACGAAATCTAGAAGATCCTATTAAATTTAATACGATAAAGGTGGAACTGTAAGAAGATTTACGGTTGATGGTAATTGTAATTATTTAGTCAAGAACAATTTTTCGTAATTTAACATTACCGAAAGAGGTGGCCGTAATTTACCGATTTTCCAAAACTAAACTACTTTTTAATATAGTTAAAACAACTAAAGTTAAAGATATAAGTAAAAGGTGAAAAATTCTACCTTTATTTTGACACACCGCCTACTCCCATTATCTTTAAGATATAGTAAGTTTTCCCTTCTCTAAATTCATGGAAATTTCGGTCAAAATAAAAAGTAAACTTTTATTTTGTTATTTTCTTTAATAATATATGTGCATAAAAAAACGATTTTTTTTTAATTCTATCGATTACAATCCAAAAGGAAAATTCGAGTTAGAACATTTTTTTTGTTCAAGTCCAAATTGTTCTGAAAAAAAAAAGGTGGAATTGATTTTCACTTTGGAATAAATTTTTAAGTTTTTCAAAAGTGTGTCCGTCCAATTTTTACCCCTAATTGGAAAATAGGAAGCATTAGTGTATACAAAATTGATTAAAAATCATCAAAATTCACAATCAAATTCGTTGACAAAGTGTATTAGAAAAATAAAAAGGAATGGAGAATTTTGCATAATATAATCAGCAACATATATGGGTACAAAAAAATAAAAAATAAAAAATAATAATAATAATAAAAAATAGAAAATAGAAGCATGGCGCACGTGGTGGTGGCACACTGGTTCTTGGAATTCGTTAGGTAAAGATAAAAACCAGGGGCTCCGGGGACTGAAGTGGAGAACACTGTAGCTGGGGTAGGTAGGTGGTGTTGATTTTTCTTTTTTTCAATTTTCAATTTTCAATACCAAAATTTTCTTTTTTCCTCACCTACTTTGGCAATCGCCATTTCGTTTTCAGACACTTCTTATTATTTATTTAGCCGCATTTTTCATTTCCTTTTTCTTGTTTTTGTCACTGATTTTTATTGAAGATTCTTTCCCCTGGTCTCAAGTATGTTAGAACAAATCTTGGCATCTTTTCTTTTTTTTTTTTATTCTATTTTTCAAGATTTTTTTGCTGCTATATAATCAGGAGTCTGCATTTTAGTTCTCATTGGATGAATTCAATTTTTTTGTGTGAAAAAAATTCAGGTTTTTTGGTAATTCATGGGAGGTATGGATTTCTTGGCTACATCTGAAGGGCAATTGTTTGTTGGTGTTGCTGTTGCTCTTGTTGCTGTTGGTGCTGTGTATTTCTTGTTTTCCTCCAAGAAGCCCAAAGGTATTCGATGAAATGTCTAAGAGAATAAAATTCCACTTTTTATTGTGTTTTTTAATGTTGTTTCTGTCTAATATATGTTGATTGTTGCTGGGTTTTTGTCTGGTGGCTTGCATTGAGCCTAAAGATGATGTATTTGGTTCTTCAATTAAGAAAATCTTCATTTTCGGCTTAATTTTGTATGTAATATGAAGTGGGTTGATTTTAATTTAACCATTTCATGTATGGATTTGGGGTCTGTGTTTCGATTTGTTCGAGTGGATTTTGCATTAGTTTTCGAGGAGGATAAGAAATTACGAACACGTTCTTGCATGTTGTATATAAGACCTTCTATGTTTTATATTGTCGAATCTCTACTTATTAGTATATCTTCTCTGCTTGACAGTTTGCTTGAATCCCGAAACTTTCAAGGAGTTCAAGCTTTTCAAGAAAACGCAACTCAGCCATAACGTAGCAAAGTTCAAATTCGCTCTTCCTACACCCACTTCCGTTTTAGGCCTTCCCATAGGGCAACACATAAGCTGCAGGTTAATTTTGTCAAAATTAATATCTAATAGAATTCGTTTTTAATTGGTTTATATATGGCGTACCGTTTACAATTTGTTCGGTGGAATGGTTTTGTTACAGGGGCAAAGATGGTCAAGGTGAAGAGGTCATTAAACCATACACTCCAACTACTTTGGATTCCGATGTTGGGTATTTTGAGTTAGTTATAAAGGTGCGTTTCCCTATATTTTCACCACCCGTTTATTTGTTTATGCAATAGCATTAATACTTATCAAATTTGTGCTCGATGATAGATGTATCCACAAGGAAGAATGTCTCATCATTTTCGAGAAATGCGTGAAGGTGATTATATGTCCGTCAAAGGACCAAAGGTACAATGCTGTAATCCTATTTAAGACTTAATCTTTATGCGATTTAATTTTTTTTATTATTGTCGGCACCCACATACCCCTTTCCTCAAATTCAAAACGAGAAGAACAAAAATTAAATGAAAAATGAAAATTTACGTGGAAGAATTTTAGAGACAAGTTTTTTTTTTCCTAGAAGCTACTGGTGCTGGATTGCTTTCTATTGGTTATGTCGATTTAATTTGATATTTACACACACACACACACACACACACACACACAGACACACACACACACACACACACACACACACACACACACACACACACACACACACACACACACACACACACACACACACACACACACACAGAGATATAAATCTTGAAAGCTGATTTTGTTTGTGGTTTATTTAAAAAAAATAGGGTCGTTTTAAGTACCAACCGGGCCAAGTGAAAGCATTCGGAATGCTTGCTGGCGGATCTGGAATCACACCAATGTTCCAGGTTAATAATATTCAACAAAATTATATTCGTGTTTTTTCCTCAATTATTTTCTTTTTTTTTCATTTATCGATTGACCTTTAACTAGATTAATTTGTCGTAGATGGAAAAAGGTTGCTAATTTACATATCTTGTTATTTATTTTTCGGTTTCGATTTTAGGTTGCTAGAGCAATCCTCGAAAACCCAAGTGACCACACAAAGGTGCATCTGGTTTACGCTAATGTTACTTCTGATGACATTCTGCTAAAGGTAATAAATATCAGCGGAATTTTTTTGTAAATGAATTTAATTATAGAGGCAATGTTTGTTAATTATCCTATTATCTTATTACGATGGATCCTTGTTACAAATGTTTTTTGCCTGAATACGGTTATTTGTTGGTTGCAGGATGAATTAGATAGTCTTGCAAAAAACTACCCAGACAGGTTCAAAATTTACTACGTACTTAACCAGGTAATTTCTTGATATTACATATCCTTTTTACGGCATTCCGAACAATTACAATTTCGCTTGGATTCTTTTTTTGCTCTCATAATCAGTAATATATAAGTCTTGGGTTTATAAATAGGCAGCCATGAAAATGTGATATTTTTTCCTTAGTTTTTACGCTCTATAAATACTTAAATATATTTGTACGCACATACACTTAGATGTGTGCGTGTTTCGGGTTTTTGGGTTTTCGGGTTTTTGTGTTTCGGGTTTCGGTTTGAGTTTTACCGCATTTTACAGCTTTCTTGATCTTATATACATTATTAATTAATTATTGTGCCCATGTATGTTTGTAGCCTATGTTTTATGTTTAATAGGAGGCTGAAAATAAGGCATTTTAAAGTCTTCGATTATGCATAATCAGGGGTAAATGTGTCTTTTTGTCTTCGTTTACGAGGGTACTAACGATAGCTAGGAATTTGGTGAAAATTCCTTAAACATTAAAACCGATTGCATCTATAATATATATGTTAAATTTGATAAGTGATTATTTTGTTTGATTTTGCAAAAGCCCCCGGAAATTTGGAACGGTGGAGTTGGTTTCGTGTCAAAGGAAATGATTCAAGCTAACTGCCCTGCACCAGCATCTGATATTCAGGTTCGAATCGAGCTTTATTAAATTCCGAAAAATAAACCAAAAGTAATTAATACTATAAATGGATAATTTAATTATTAATTTGGTGTTACAGATATTGAGATGTGGTCCACCTCCAATGAACAAGGCTATGGCTGGTCATCTTGAGGCTCTTGGATATTCTTCTGAGATGCAATTTCAGTTCTAATTTTTGCCCTTGCCATTTTTTTTCTTCTAATTTAAACTTTATTTTCGGGTAAAATTACGTTCGAATATTAGGATATAATTTTGCTTCCCTTATTTTTTATTCTGCAATAATGATTTTCAGAGAAATTGTAAACCTTAATCTTTTGTCAATCATAATTAAATAAATTATCCCTTGGTTGAGTTATTTATGAGCTAGATTAAAATAAGATATGAAAAAGAAACAAATTAATAATATTTTCAATTTCAAGGGTATTTGAGCCTTTTCACATCAAAAAATATACTCCCGGTTGTAGATATGGCGAGTGTAGTGCACGAATGGCTCGCAGGGGCTTTATTGATCTTGACTAGATTTTATGGGGGGTTTCTTGCTAATTTTTTAGCTCATGGGTATTTTTTGACAATTAAAAGTTACAGAAGGATGGTAAATGCTAAAACCCTAGCATTACAAGGTTGAATCGATATTGTTTTAAGTTTGTTTGAAGTGTTATCGAGTTTCAAAAAATTATACTACTATAGCCTTTCACCTCATTTACGATAAATTCTTTGGTGCGTGTATAATATGCAGTGCATATTTTTGTCTACGGTTTCACTAACAACCCCTCAAGAAACAAATATAGTGCATATCGGTCCCCTAGACATGAAATCTTGGCTCCGGTAATTTGTTTCAGGGAATGGCTGTAATTGAAAAAACTACAAGGACCTTAAAATATTTTAACATTCCTCAGGGGTGTACATGTAATTTACCAAACAATATATAAAATTCAAACTAACCTTCTCATTAATTGTTTTCAATTAGTAGTAGGGGTGGTAAACGAGCCGAGCCGGCTCGTGAACTCGACGAGCCGGCTCGACAAAGGCTCGAACTCGAGCTCGGATTTTTCGCCAAATATAGTTGTTCGCCAGCTCGCTAGCTGGTTTTTTTTTTTTTTTTTTTTTTAATATTTTATATATTATATATTATATATTATAATAATAATAATTATTATATATTATCTATTATTATTATTATTATTATTATTATTATTATTATTATTATTATTATTATTATTATTATTTTATAATGTTTTTCATTAGTTTTAAAAAAATATATAAATATTTTTTAATAAAAAATTAATATTAAAAAAAAGCCAAAAAAAAAAAAGACATAATGAGCTCGAGCTCGAGCCCAAAAAAAATAACTCCATGAGCTCGAGCTCGGCATAATGGACTCGAGCTCGAGCCTGCCAAAACAGCCGAGCTCGGCTCGTTCACATCCCTAATTAGTAGTATTTTTTTGTCAACTAATTAGGGCCAATTATACTACCTAGGATCTATCAATACTTGGAAGTTGAACCTGTCTTAGTTAAAACCTGTTTGAATCATACTACAAATATACGTTTGAATAAATTTCATGTCATGTGATTATTTAAACGAGACCTTATAATAAAATGTTTTTTTACACATTTATCAATGAATTTTCTGATTTGCATTCATTAAAAAAAAATTAATTTTCGATGCTGATTCTGCTCACAATTAAATTAATGTTCTGCTCATAATTTCAAATCTCAAGAAACATCATGTGACAAGGTTTTCTGTGATTGGTTCGTATTGAATGAACCGGAATAAGTGCAGTAAAAAAACCTACACTCTCGTATATAGTTTGCATGTAAATCACAGTACGATCTAACAATCGTTGGCAAGATAATTCGAACTTGGGTCAATTGACACAAGTTTACTTGCTACAGTCATTAGGTCATCCTTACGGGACAGAACAGTAACAAAGTTAAATTATAATTATTAAACGTTTTTGTAATTTATAATTTTCAATTAAGAAATCAAAAATCTTTAAACTTGTGGATATTAGTAATTATCTGATAATAATATTTTTTTTCTTAAAAAAAATTGGTGATAGATTTTTTATGAAAGTGTACTTAATTTATAATACTTTTTTTTTTTTCGTCGTGGATTTTTTTTAATAATTATTTTGTCATTCTGGCAGTTGGAGCAAGTGAGCCTTTGATAGTTGACCAAAGTTCGTATTCTCGTGTACCTTGCCAGCTATTATACGAGAATAAATGTATCTAGTGCACCTATATGGTTGCACGCATATTTAAAAAAAAAAACTAGGAAAACATTTAGGAAGATTGCATAATTTTGCAATAACAATTGATTTTCTTTAACTATTTATTTATTTATTCATTTATCATTAAATTTTTTATTTAAACAAGGCAAAACGAAGGAGAGACCGCTTCTTCAGATTCTTCCTACTATCATGCTGCACAAAAAATATTAGACAAAATAAATAAATAAATAAATATTTATTTCTTGAATTAAATAAAAATAAAATAAAATAAAAGCAAGTAGGAAAATACAGAGAGACAAAAGCTGGATACGTGCTAAAGAAAACAGCAAAATAATATGTACAATAATATAAATAAATATTAGAAATCACACTTTTGTCCATTTTCGGTGCAAGAACTCCTCTCACTTTCATTTGTCTTCTCTTCTCTAATTAATTTCTCAAATACTTGAGATAAAGAACCTGATAAATCAAAATCCATCTGGGTTTTGTATTTTCTTGCACATTTTGTTTTCATGGTGTCAACTTTTCAAACCAACATTTTCTTCCCCAATATTTTATCTTTTTTTTTCTCTCTCTCTCTCTCTCTCTCTCTCTCTCTCTCTCTCTCTCTCTCTCTCTCTATTTCTGAATCTCTGTAGTTTATTGGGTTTTCCGAAACCAGATTCTTTACCGTTTCGATTTTCTACATACATGCAACCTAATTCGTTGATTAGAAATGCAGAAAGTGCGAAAAAAATGACCTGATTTTGAATGCCTTTTATGTGTTTGCTTATTTTCCTCAATGAGTAGTTTTCCTTAGCTACCCTCAAAAACTAAATCTTTTATTCCACCTTAGAAATCAGAAGGGCCAGTGTTTGATAGAATATTTTCTTTCGGTCATCATCATGCTTACACTTCTAGTTCAATAAATTCTTGAAAATATTGTAGGAATTTTATTTCTTCTCTGGTTTTTGAATGTCAAAAAACAAAATGTGGCTCATTTCCCACAAATTCCTGTTCTGTTTGTTCTTGATGACATCGACGTTGTTGATACTATCTCGATTGTTAACCCTGAGATCGACGGGTGGGCCCTATTCTCTCGATTCTATTACATTCTCGAGCTCCAACATTCTAACAATGGCAGAAACTGAGAATCTTGATTCATCTTGTTACACAAATAACCAAATTCTCAAGGTTTTCATGTACGATTTGCCCCCTCAATTCCACTTCGGCCTATTGGGTTGGAAAGCCGCGGGCCCTACTGTATGGCCCGATATTCGATCACAACAAGTCCCCGAATATGCAGGTGGATTAAATTTACAGCACAGTATAGAGTATTGGCTCACTTTAGATCTCTTAAACTCAGAATTCTCGAAAAATCTGAGTGGCAGAACCGCGGTTAGAGTGCGTAACTCTAGTGAAGCCGATGTTATCTTTGTCCCGTTTTTCGCATCCATTAGTTATAATAGGTACTCGAAGGTGAAGACTAGAGGCAGTAAGAAAAGTATTAATGATTTATTACAAGAAAATTTGGTTAGTTTTTTGTCTGCTCAAGAGGAGTGGAAAAAATCGGGTGGAAAAGATCATATAGTGGTTGCTCATCATCCGAATAGTCTTTTATATGCAAGGATGAAGCTTTGGCCTGCGATTTACATTCTTGCAGATTTCGGGAGGTACCCTCCAACGGTGGCTAATGTTGAGAAAGATGTTATTGCACCTTACAAGCATTTGATCACGAGTTATGTTGATGACAAATCCGATTTCGATAGTCGTAAAACTTTGCTCCATTTTCAGGGATCTATTTACAGAAAAGATGTAAGTATTTGTCGCTTTTAAGTTAAATATGCTATTTTGCGTTTCTGATGATAAATATGTTATATTGGTTTAACATTTCTAGTAATGATTGTTGATGGCTTGATTCTCTACATGCTGCTGTGAGTTTATATATGGAATCTGTCTGATTAAGCCTTGTTTGGTTGGTAAGATTAGCCATGATTAGTTAAACAATCGGACCTCATTGGATGTTTGGTTAGTCTAATAAATTTTTGGGGTTGGCCTGTAATTGTGGAAAAAAAATGGCTCGAATCTTGGCTAATTGGGAGATCTTTATTTATTATACCTCCCATGGTCCAATAATATTGTTGAATTTTCATACGATAATTTAATTTTATCTTGGCTAATCTTATCTTAGGAACCAAACGAGACCTCAACTGCACGTATCCGAGTTTGATTCGAACTCGAAAAACAACGTTTCTGTTCTATTACATACCTTTGATTCCATTGAACCTCTTACATGATGTGTTTCAAAGCATATAATTCCAATTCTTAAGAAATATTTGACATTTATAGTTTCGTAGTTTTGTTTCAACACTTCATTTATTTTTCTCATTTTTTCAGGGTGGAATAATTAGGCAGGAATTATACTACATGCTAAAAAACGAAAAAGACGTGCATTTCTCATTCGGAAGCATCCAAGGCGACGGAATTAGCACGGCATCCAAAGGGATGCACTCTTCGAAATTCTGCCTCAACATTGCAGGCGACACCCCTTCTTCGAACCGACTCTTCGACGCTATAGCCAGCCACTGCGTGCCTGTAATAATCAGCGACGACATCGAACTTCCGTTTGAAGACATCATCAACTACTCCGAGTTCTGCATATTTGTCCCTTCATCGGACGCTGTAAGAGAAAATTTTCTCATAAATTTAATTAGGAATATTAGTAAGGAGAAGTGGACAAGAATGTGGGAAAAGCTAAAAGAAGTGGAACATTTCTTCGAGTTTCATTATCCTTCGCAAGAAAATGATGCTGTGCAGATGATATGGAGGGCGATTCTCCGGAAGGTTCCGTCTATTGATCGAAAGATTCATAAGTTGGGAAGATTTTCTCGTGGGGTTGTTAGTGGAGAAAGTGGGCTTCGCTCGATTTCTGTGCCGAGGAATTTTTGGTGAAATTCGAGGGAAAAAGATGTGTTGTTGAAGATTGTAGGAGCTCTGCTCTCTATTTGAAACCAAGCTTTAAAAAGTAAGGTCTCTCTCCTTTTTTTTTTCTTGTAAGTTATGGAAAAATTACGGCCACCTCCTTGAGTTATGGTCAAATTACGAAAATCCCCCTCCTGTTTGACCCAAACAGCCACCCCCTTCAACTATGTATTATCTTACGAAAAGACCCCTCCAGAGGTAAATTTACGAAAAGACCCCTCCAGAGGTAAAACCGAACCGAAATTTCGGTACGTCAAAATTTCATACCCATTTGGTTCGGTAAATAACCGAATTATATAAATTTTATGTAAAAATATTTAAAAGGAGGGGGTGACTGTAATTACCGAAACAAGAGGGGGGATTTTGTAATTTAGCCATACCTCAGGGGGTGTCTGTGATTTGCGCTATAATTTAATTTTGTAATATATATATTTTTAAATATTAATTTGTATATTTTTTTACCAACAGGTAGTAATTGTGAAGATAGTTGATCCAGAAATATTGAAGATTTGATTTTAAGGATAAGACAATGTTGTCAAAATCAGCAGAATGATGGAAGAGAGGGGTTGTATTGATTTATTTTTGCTGCTTTATTTTGTTTTGACAAATTTTGTTGTACCGATTCCAACCTCGCGGATTTATCTGAATCGAGATTTTTATCGGGCTTCGAAAAGGGAATGGCTTCTAATTGTAATACGTTGCAAGTATAATTTCACCAGTGTCGAAATTATCTAGCGAATTTGTAACACCTACGCAACAATTACGTTGACATAACATGTGCGTTAGTGTTACGGTCAAATTTATGTTACACGTATATGGATTAGCGTGTATCTTAGTGTGTGAATGAATATAGCTATGATATATTCCGCATGGTGTAGCATGAAATAAATTGCGGCGGCGTTTTTTTTTTTGGGGGTTGTTTTGGAAAGAGTAAACAAAATAGGATTGTTTTGAAGAGTGTAACCAAAATAGAGTCTGTCGCCCGACGACTTCATGACGTGTCTCCACGTTCAGCGATGACATTAAATCCCAACTTTTAATTTTTTTTATTTTTTTTGAATTTTCAACATTTTGGTTATCTAAAAAAACCTAAAATATAATAAAATATAAAATACATTTTTTAGCATCTTTTTAATCTAAAGAAAACATAAAATACATTAATTTTATTCGAATTTTCATTATTTTTTTCAGCATTTTTATAATCTTAAAAAAATACATTTTTGTTGCCGCTGACCGTGGCGACACAACATGATGTCGCCAGGCCACGTAGCGGCAGACTCTATATCGGTTACACTCTTCGAAACAACCCTATTTTGTTTACCATTTTCCAAAACAACCCCCAAAAAAAATATTAATCCGTCACTGTAAAAATAAAACAAAATTTATGTTTTTTGTTCCCCTTACCGGTTGTTGAAACTAATATATGATAGAAACAAAATAAACGATCATTCCAAAGTGAGTGGTCGCCGAAGAAATACGCAACAGGGCGAACATTTGCAACCATGGCTGCAAAACCAATAGTTGCAAGAAGTTGAAGAGTGAGTATTGAATGAAAACCCATCTCAAATCCGGGCTTTCTTGCATCAATGGGTAAAGCATCGGTTCCAGCTTCCACGTGGAAAAATACGATGTTCTGTATTTCTACTGTATCAAATACAAGTAACGATCGGCTTATTTTTTTTTTTCTTTTTCAGATAGATTATCAGGTAACAAAAAAGGGTCCTTTATATAGATTCAAGTCAATAGGGAACAATGGCAGAGTCCATGAAAGGCTGCTACCTAGTAGCTGGAAATTCAAACAGAAAATAAAACAATAATGCAAATTGGCAATTAAAATGAAAAGCAAGAAAACGAGCACATGCTAATATGCTCGGTTTCTAGTATTGTAATATCAAATGAGAAGAAAGTGAAGCAACTCGGTTTAATCTGACTATCGGCAACTCTGAAAACGGTCATCAAGGAAAGGAAGAGATTGATGACATCCAAATAGAGTGCAACGGCAGCCCAAATGTACTGATCGTACATATATCGTTTGATCAGATTATCAGTGTCGTAAACGATGTACCCGAAGAATATTATGGAGCCGTAGATCATTACGCTTATACGACCCAATGGGAAGAAAATCTGAAACAAGAAATTGTATAAACAAACAATCACATAAATGAACAATCGGCTTTGATGCATATTTCGATCGTAATTTATTCTTGTAAGTCGAATATGACGATTTGATATTAAATAATGAAAATGCACCAAAGTGAAAGGGTCCGAGGAAATTGAAATTGTGCCCTCTCTTTGCAGCCCAGAATGTGTACAAGGTTAGACTTATCATCACTGCAGCAGTTAAGATTACGGATTCCAGTATCACTTTTCCTGCAACTAAATTCAAATCATCCCAATTCTTTTGTCAATCAATCGATAATAAATAAATCGAAACAACCATATAATAATAATAATTAAAAAAAAATAACAAGTGGATGCCATGCCATTGATACAAAATACAACTTGAATGTCATAAGCAGATAACAGAAGTCCATCTCAAGTTTCTTTATGGGAATTATAGGTAACAGAACAAGACAAATCACAATCCACAAATATCCGAAAAACAGACGGTTACAAAAAGAAGACCTTGCAAAAAATCAAGAACGGAGAGAACCACTTACCACTTGTGAAGGCACATGTCAACCCCACAGCAAAAGCAAGAGACAGAGTGAAAGTACCAAGAAGGAAATAATTCCATGGTTGCCTCTGGTAATAGTAATACAAAGGGCACAAAACTGCAAAAAAAAAAAAAAAAAAACCCATTTCACCAAACAACAATAATTTCAAAATTAAATACCAATAAAAATAAAACAGTACCACCTAAAATAAAATAAAAATTGTGGCGATTTTGTGGAAACAATCGACCAACCAATGCGGAGCTGCATCGTCGCCGGATTATTACCTCACCTGCATGCCCACGTTGCGGAGCTAGTAATGAATCGGCGTTACATATCATCGCAACATGCAAAGGAATGAACCAGGTTTCGGAAAAACCACCTTTTGGCATCAACCCAACTGTTGCAAGAAAGAATAATTTCAGTTTTTCTTTGACATTCATAGAGATATTATTTATTTTTTAGCGGAATAAATTGATAAGCACTGCGATCAATGTCCAACAAGAGAATGCAATTCTTGCTGCCTCATTGAACCAGTCCTAGCATAATTTAATTTTGGGAATCTTTTGGTTTCGCCCTGCCAGGGCTCATCAGGGGTTCGGCACCAGAACCCGACCAAATAATTTATTTTATTTTTATTTTTTTTATAAATAAGGAAAATGCTAAAAAAAATGCATAATTACATTATGTTTCAAACAATCAAGGTTCCACAAGATAAAGCAAGGAATTTTTAATTTTTTTTAACTAGTTTGTAGATAAACTCAAAATTGATAAATAAGTGTAATGTGTGGTGATTAATATACCGTGGATTTAGCCAGTCAGTCAATAGCTTTCACTCTGACTCATGGCAGCTCTTTCGCACGAAGCTTCTGACGGAACTCTATCTTTGATGGTAGCTTTTTTTTCATAAGTAGCATTAATTCGCTCATCGGAGTAGGTAGCTTTTTCCATTTGCACTAAATTTTTAATTAGCGTGGTAGCTCTCACTCTATCTCTCGAGGCAGCTTTTTCTCATGACTAGCTCTTCACTCATCAAAGTAGGTAGCTTTTTCCGTACGCGCGTCGTAGGTAGCTTTTAGTCCTCCGTGATAGGTTGCTTTGTTTTCTGTCAAAGGCCTCTGAATTATATTTTCATGGTTAAATCTAATAACGTGGATTTAGCCAGTCAGTAGCTTTCACTCTGACTCACGGCAGCTCTTTCGCACGAAGCTTCTGACGGTAGCTTTCACTCTATCTTTGACGGTAGCTTTTTTTTCATAAGTAGCATTCACTCATCGGAGTAGGTAGCTTTTTCCATTTTCACTAAATTCTTAATTAGCGTGGTAGCTCTCACTCTATCTCTCGAGGCAGCTTTTTCTCATGAATAGCTTTTCACTCATCAAAGTAGGTAGCTTTTTCCGTACGCACTTCGTGGGTAGCTTTCACTCATTTGAGCCAGGCAGCTTTTTCTGTCAAAGGCTTCCAAATTCTATTTTCATGGTTGAATCTATTTTCAAAATCAGATACACACCGTGCACAATTTAAGTTCACACAAACCTAATAACTTCACATAACGAGCAATCGGCCAAAGTGCAATGGATGGTGATTAATCGTAACGTGGATTTAGCCGGTCAACAGTTTTCACTCTTGACTCACAAAAGCTTTTACTAACGAAGCTTCTGACGTTAGCTTTCACTCTATCTTTGACGGTAGCTTTTTTTCATAAGTAGCATTCACTCATCGGAGTAGGTAGCTTTTTCCATTTTCACTAAATTTTTAATTAGTGTGGTAGCTCTCACTCTATCTCTCGAGGCAGCTTTTTCTCATAAAGAGCTCTTCACTCATCAAAGTAGGTAGCTTTTTCCATACGGGCTTCGTGGGTAGATTTCACTCATTTGAGCCAGGCAGCTTTTTCTGTCAAAGGCCTCCAAATTATATTTTCATGGTTGAATCTATTTACAAAACCAGATATACACCGTGCACAATTTAAGTTAGAACAACCTAATAACTTCACATAACGAGCAATCGGCCAAAGTGCAGTGGATGGCGATTAATCATAACGTGGATTTAGCCGGTCAGTAGCTTTCACTCTTGATTCACGAAAGCTTTTACTAACGAAGCTTCTGACGGTAGCTTTCACTCTATCTATGATGGCAGATTTTTTTCATAAGTAGCATTAATTCACTCATCGGAGTAGGTAGCTTTTTCCATTTGCACTAAATTCTTAATTAGCGTGGTAGCTCTCACTCTATCTCTCGAGGCAGCCTTTTCTCATGATTAACTCTTCACTCATCAAAGTAGGTAGCTTTTTCCGTACGCGCTTCGTAGGTAGCTTTTAGTCCTCTGATTCAGGTTGCTTTTTTTTTTTTCTGTCAAAGGCCTCTAAATTATATATTCATGGTTAAATCTATCTTGGCATATCATTCCGCTAGATTTTGAATTCAAATACAGCTTAATCAATTTTATTTTCCCACATTGCCAGAACATAGAATATTCAGAACCAGATATACAATGTGAATAATTTAAATTTACTCAAACCATAATCAAATATATTTCATGTAGAATATACTGCATCAAATAGACTTAACAAATAAATAAAAAAGAAAAAGAAAAATATGAACAGACAAATAAAAGAAAAAAAATATGAACAAAAGACATGAAGAGAGATAAACTTAGGAGTAACCCCAGCTACTAAATCACAAAAGAACATGCATCATCAATCACGAGTAATATCAAAATTAAGGAAAATTAAAGTATTCGGCTCTGATACCATACCATGTAAAAACAAGAGAAATATTAAAAGTATTCGGCTTGCCGAGTAGTAATTCATTCATGTGGAATTTTCATACAGATCCTGCCCAACACTCTGAACAATCCCAATTTTTCATGAAGATTGACTCAAAATTAGTTTAGGGATATTCGTGCGGAAATTTGAAATTATTTTCGCGGGTGTTTTTGTTTCAATTAATAATAAAATACGGATTTGAGGGTTTGTTTGTTTGAAATTGGTCGAAGCTAGGGTTTCCGAATTTGAGGGTTTGTGATTTTATTTAAACTCGCAAGCAGCAGGCCTCGATCCATTGATCAGATCAGATCTCAATTGAAAAAGAAATCAAGCAGAAGAAGAAGAAGTAAAGGAATGTACGTACTTACAACACGACGAAGGCGAACGACGTCGTAACACTCATATCTGCAAACTTCTTCTCTCTCTGGGATTTGGTGTGGAAATATTTTTGGGATTTGAATGTTATTTATAGACGAGTCTCCTAATCCTAATCCAAGTCCTACTAGTACTACGGCTCTTTTTCATACTACTATTTCACACGTGTCAAGTTCTGCTTTTACAATGTGTGCATATTTTTTAGGGTAAATTATACCTAATAAAATGTATTTTATGTTTTTTTTAAGATTAAAAAAATGCTAAAAAATTTATTTTATGCGTTTTATATTTTTATTGATTTTTTATGTTTTTCTTTTAAGATAACAAAAATGCTGAAAATTCGAAATTAAAAACAAAAATTCAGATTTAATGTTGCCGCTGTCCGTGGGCTGACCGTGGCGACACGTCCTGAAGTCACCACTCCACGTGGCGACACATCATGAAGTCGTCAGGCCACGTGACTACAGACTCAATTTTGGTTACACCCTTCAAAACAACCCTATTTTTATTTGAAATACATATTTTCAAGTTTTCTTTTTTTTCGAAAAATATTTTCAAGTTGATAAGGTAAAAATCGCAATGTGTTGATATATAAGGAAAGACTGCAAACTTACTCTCCAGACCAACCAAATGATGCAATGTACAAACTAACGCGCTCTATATCGAGCCATAATATTTAAATTCCGTTTCAAAACAAGCACACAAACATAGGAGCTTGCCAAATATCATTGCTCTATGAAAATTACAATCCAGAGCCTAATATTGAAATCTCGGTTATCAGGTCAAGAAACACAAGTACGTAAGGAATTCTTTAAAGTACACAAGATCGGATAAATATATATTCTCCGATATTTCCACTGAGTTCATCCAAATGTCTCAATGAGGAAACCCTTGTAGATGCTCATGAACTTGGCTACGAATGCTGCATTTATAGATCGAAATTAAAAATAATAATATTAATAAAAAAATATTGCTTTAGATAAACAATTCAAAAAATCACAAAATCCAACATTATCGTGTGACGTACCTTCAAGGTGAAATATTGCTTTCTGTCCAAGACGCAACCTATGTTCCTGACGAAACATGTTGTTGCTTTAGATATAATAACATAACTTCGTTGAGGAAAGAAATATTGAAATATAGCAGATGATACCAGCCATGCATATATCAAATAATTATTAATCGAATATAAACATTGGCTATAAATATTAAAGAAAAATCCTCGAGTGAGGAATTGCATGGGGAGAAAGAAAAAACGCAGTGAAGTCATATATACTTACATAATACGCAGCCCAATGAGAGATCTCATGCTTCAGTTCCATATCCAATTTCTTCAACAATTCAGAGAGCAGCCTCTGCAATTATATAAACAAAAAAAATATATAAAAAATTCCAACTATATATCAGTAGTTTTAGTTGTATATTCGTTGAATTTGAGAAAACGGGTGGGATTGGAAAGCACAAAATCGAACCTTTAAAATAATTTCTGGAGGAATGCAATTGATGAGTAGCTCATATAGCTTTCCCCGAACCTCAAACAACCTAGACAAAGTATTGTACTAGTCATTAAAAATCGGGTTGCTTATGACAGTGATAACAAGTAACAACATTAATTATAATTACAACTAATAAGAAAATTAACAACAGGGTAAGTACAAAAGTTACAAGTTGTGTCATGTCATAGTGGTAAAATAAAGGGTAAATTACGAAAACCCCCCGAACTTAGGTTAAATTGCGAAAACACCCCCAGCTATCCATAATTACCAAAATTATCCCGACGTTTGTTCCCGTATTACACCAACGCCCTTACGCTGTGATTTTTCAAGAAATCTTTTTTATTAAAGGGAATATTCCCCGAAAAATGTCAATTTTACCCATGCAGACGAGGCATTTTTTATGCTACTTTTGAAAGATAAAAGTTACCCTATGGGGCCTTTAAACGGAATCTTTATTTTTCTTATAATGACACATTCACAACTTTTTAGTATTAGCATTACCCCTTTAAGAGTAATTTTTACCTTTAAAAAGTAGCATAAAAGAAATTCCAAGTTTGCCGGGGTATAATTGACATTTTTCGGGAAATATTCCCAGGAGTCAAAAACATTACGTGAAAAATCACACCGTAAGGGGGTCGGTGTAAGACGGAAACAAACGTTGGGGGGATTTTAGCAATTACGGATAGGTGGGGTGGGGTGGGGTGTTTTTCGTAATTTGGCCTAAGTTCAGGGGGTTTTCGTAATTCACCCTAAAATATAATAAATTTAATATTTATGTGCTATTTCCCAACAACAATTATTTATTCTTACCGATACTTGTGCTTTATAGATCAAGATTTTAAAACGAATAACATGTTACATTGATGGGTACTTTTTACATTTAATTATTTTATATCTTTTAATAAATTTTGCATAAAAAAATATTGAAAATCATACCGTTTAGGACTCTGTTCCTTAAATATGCTTGATGCTATTTCAGACACATATTCCTCCCAATCCATGGGGGGTATGGCTTGATTGATTGTAAAAGGGTACCTAGAGTGAAACAGCACAAAATTAGCATATATGATATAACAAAAGGTACAGTGCAATTTTTGCATATGAAGAAAAGGTAAAAAAAACAGAACTTACTGTTGGACACGACAAGTTTCAAATGACAAAATTGCCCTCCTCAGGCTTCTATTAGACTGCTGTGCTATCCGATCAGAAAAACCAGATGGAAGTTGCAAACCTTCTTTCTTACCAATAAACTCCAACACCTTTGCAATCTGCCATTTTTAAATAATTTATTACTTGCAAAGAATAGAATACATCACTGAAGTCTAATAATCCTGTAAGTGCCACCGAGGATAACTGTAAGGTAATGGAGATAGCATGCCAAAAGTTGCTAATAAGCCATTGTTAAGAACATGCCAAAAGTGTCATTCTAGTTAACGTCTTGGAATACGAGTATAATCAAGAATCAAGTGCCAGCTGTTCATCTCCATTAACTATCGTAGATTCTAAGGCCTGATTCTAACACATAAGCAACTCAATAGCGAAGAAACTACATAATCGTAACAAGATGATTATGTAATAACAACATACATCCAAATTCATATATCAATAGCATGGATATCAAGGAGGCTCGTTTTTACTAAAATCAAAATAAATAGAAAAAAAAACTGACCTCGCCTTCTGTTGGTGCATTTATTCGCATATTTAGGCAACGAGAGCGGATAGCTTCAGTCACTTTGGAGGAGCTATTACAGCACAGAATGAGTCGGCAAGATGAGCTATATTTCTCCATTGTTCTTCGGAGCGAGTGTTGGGCTTCCCTCGATAGTTTGTCAACCTCATTCAGCACTAGAACTGATAATTTCACCATACCATGTCATTAGTACATAGAATTTATAAGTTATTACCACAGATTTACGTTCGTTAATACTTCCTCAAAGTTCTTTCAAAGTGAAAAGAAAAGCATATTTCCAATTGCAAAATTGGTATAGGCAATTAGGGTGAAAGAGTTACCTTTGAAACCCTTCTTTCCCTTAGTGTCGATAGGTCGATTTTTAGCCATTTCCTTGATTATCTCTTGAACAACGTACCGATCTTGAAATCCCGCATCACTAGGGCTCAGCTCAACATGGTGTGTGCTCGACATTGTCGTGAGCTCGACATCAATTGTTCTAGTCCCAGCCTGTATCAACAACAAATTTCAATTTCGTATTCAAATTAGAACCTCTAAATAAAACCTCGCCGTACGATATATATGTGTGTGTGTGTCTGAATAGAATACTCACATCAACTTTCCAGTTCTTGTTTTCGACTTTCACCTGCAGAGGGTGAACATCTTAACAGTCAAATTGAGGTAACCTTCAGTAAAACTTTGCAATTTGCTTTTGTAAGTAAATAAACAGAAAATCATGACAAAATTTCACCTTATCGGCGCTGGCACCGAAGATTTGTCTGAGAAGGGCCATAATTAGGGTTTTCTTACCCGACCCGGATGGCCCATAGAAGAGCAAATGGGGGCAATCTTGCTCCGTCACCTTCAACAAATAATAAAATTAACATAGAACAACAACCAAATTCGAAACTTTTCTCCTCGACTTGATTCCAAAAAATCTCGATTAATTACAACAATTACCAGTTTCTTCAGATTCTGAGCGATTTCTTCGTGGATCAGAACCTTATCTAGGGTTTTGGGACGATATTTATCCACCCACAACATCTCTTCTCCAAATTTCTTCTTCTTCTTCTTCGAGATTTTGCAGAGTGAATGGAAGAGAGTAGTAGAACCTGTGCGATATATTAATTTGGGGGTGAAGAGAGAGAAAGTGGCGGGAAAGAGTAGGTTAAGGTAACAAAGCTGTAGGCCTATGGATTAAAGTCGCTGTTTCAGAATAGCAACTTTATTATAAAAACATACTTTTTTATTATTATTATTAACACCTCAATAACGATATTTTAATATACATCAAATATTGATATACATAACTTACTTTTGGGGCTTTGTGAAAATTTGGAAGATAGGAGTCTGATATATATTTAAATATAGTAGAACATCGATAAATTAATACTTTATAAATTAATAATCTCGCTTAAATAATAGTCTTTTTTTTTTTATTCGGACTCGGTAAAAACCTACTTAATTATTAGTTCGATAATTTAATATTTTCGCTAAATTAATAGAATTTTGTTAGTCACGACTGTATTAATTTATAGAGGTTTAACTGTTGTTTTAGCATTTTGTGACATAAAATGAAATCCGACTTCTCATATTTTCATGCATTTTCTATAAAAAAAATCAACGGGTACTTCTAAATTCTAAAGTTCGAATATTTGTATATATATATATATATATATATATATATATATATATATATATATATATATATACTATAAATATTTTTTTTCGAGCTATTTTAGGTTGGAGGTCGTAATTAAGACCGCATGTGTGGCTTGCCCACAAGGCCGGCATTGTGATAGATACTCCGTAAGCGGCTAGAAATAAATTTATCCGGAAAAAAAAACTCGAAAACGAACATTAATTTATTGTTTAAGATCATATATATATAGGTAGGCTACACTAATAATTATTACATTGAATTATATTAGCGAAAAATGTGATTGGCGAATGCAACAGCAGGATCGTGGCTCTCATCCTCTTCTTCGTCTTCGTCTTGTAGGGCCCGGCCCGACAGATGAAGATTAACGGGGTCGAAACTGTTGTTGGAAGGTGCAGTTTCTGCAAAGTTGGTGCTAAAAGTGCTATTGTTGTTATGATGCAAGTTGCTAATCAGATTATTGCAGTTTGAAGCAGAAGAAGTGTTGGAATAAGCTGCACCAATATTATTATCATTATTACTATTAATAATATGGTGCTGTGTTTGGTGCTGATTTTGCAGATGTGGCGAATTTTGATGATGAAGTGTGTTTGCCAAAACAAATCTGCTGTTTATTAGCTGAGTTTGCACTACTGACAGCTCTGCTTGTAGTGATGCCACCTAATTATTATTTACATATTTATCCCACAAAAAAGAAGAAAAAAACATTAGAATATTACTAAAATACCCAACTATATATATATGCCTGATAAATTCAACAATGCTCGTTTGGTTTTGTTGGAGAAATTAGTTAAAATTAATTAAATAATTGGACTTTATTTGATATTTGGTATACCAAATAAATTACTAGGTCCAACCGCTAAAATTATATTATCATGGCTTATTCTGTCTTTGAGCTTTTTTCGTTCGACGTCTCGAGGTCTGATAAAATAATTGGATTATTTAATTTTATGTTCGCTAATCTTATCTTGGCAACCAAACGAGGCCCAAAGATACGTATTTCAGATTCTTTTTCTTATTTATTTATTTTTTATTTGGTACAAAAATTAAAAGTGGTTGACATGTTATATATATATATATATATATATATATATATCTTAGATGGCAAAACTATGTAGTGCATATACACAACATGGTTCAGTTTATATATACCAGCTCATAGCAACTTTTAAGCAGATATAATAAGCTTTATGCATAATATATATTCTAGAAGTGATTCTTTGATCAAGTTTTTTTCCTTTTTCTGGTTTTTGGTTATTAATTATAAAATGACAGAACTAATCTTAGCTCATGCAAGAGAATCGAAAAATCATAATAAAAAAATTTCGAATTCTTTTAGGAGAAATGAGTTTTAATTACCTGCTGCTGCAGAGCAATGATAGTGGACACGCAGCCGTAAACCGGGTCGGAGAGCCTGGCCTGAGCCTCGTACGAGATGGTCACCACCGCGTCCTGCCGCCTGTTTGCCGGGATGTGCGTCAGAAGCTTCGACACATTACTCGCCCCAAACACCTTATGCACCGCCGCGAAACGGGCGGCCCCCTGGTCCGACCCGAAATGCGGTGCGAATATGCACCCGCTCACGCACTTCCTCCTCAAGAACTTGCACGCACCGCACGGTGCGGTGGCCGGAGCTTGGGCGGCACCACCATCGGCCCCCGCCTCGCCTCCGTGCCCGGAGGAGCTCCTCCTTCCGGGCCCCCTCCGCCGGTTCTCGGACGCCCCGCCGTCACCTTGTGGCATATCCATGCAGAAAGAAAAAAAAAAAGTGTGTAAATAACTTATATATATAGAAGGTATGTTTAATTAGTGAGGAAATTAATTAGCAAAAGGTTATTGAGTTTAAAAGGGCAAAAAATAAATAAATTAAAGTGTGTTATGGTTAATGTATAGGAGTGGGGGTGGGGGGTAAGATTAAGGGGGCGGGGGGCCACGTAACTCTCGTGAAGGGGTTGGCAAGATTAGTGAAGCTTGAGTGAGTTGCATGCATGTGCAAAGGGAGTGTTTAGCATAATCTACATTTTTATATTATTATAATTAGGTTTAGTTAATTACAAAAACAATTTATCTAATTTTTTTGAACATAAAATATTATCGGGAACACTCTTTAAAAAATGGGATTTATTTTAATTTCTAGACACATAAAAGCAAATAGCAAAAGGGTGTTTTCTGGTTAAATTATAGATTATGCAAAATTTACACTAATATTCTTAATTTAAAGAATTAATTAGTATGATGCTAATTTTAGTTAGAAAATTTAACTATATATTATTACACACACATATGTGTGTGGGTGTGTGTGTGTGTGTGTAATAAACACATACATACATGCACAAGGTAAAATGGTGTTTGTTGGGGAGGCACAAGATTTGTGTTGGCGTGGCGTGTGGGAGTGGTGGGGGAGGCACAAGTGTTGCATTTGGGGAAACTTTATAGTTGTCATCTGTATAAGTCATATGTAATATGTATGTTTTTTACATGTAATATGTGATTAATTCTTTTATTAATTAATTAATTACCCCTATTTTTTTCTAATAAATATAGGCCTCGTTTAGTATATTGGCTTCTTCATATGTAATGAGGTGGTACAATACAATGTTAATTTTAACTTAGTAAGAATATATTGAGCTTCATATATTTATGCTACACTCAGGTGAAAAGCCCTCAACGATCATGCACCATTGATCTACATAAATAATCACCCACTAAGCACACATACACATGAGTGTGTGTGTTATTATGTGTAGATCAATGGTGCAAGATCAGCCGATGTATTTCACCGGATGTTGCATCTACAATACCCTAAATATCTAGGACAAATAAAATATTGGACAATCAAACAAAAAAACAAAAGTTGCAGAACGCAATCAAGAAAAAAAGATGCTGTGCTCAAGAACAACAAAACGTATCGTGCGAACTATCGTATTGAACGATGAAGGATTAAACATTTCCCTTAATAAATTCAAGTATTTTTTCTCATCAGAACTAGCAAATCCGAGATTGATCATATGATCAAAGACATCATCACTATTGCCAAACTAAGTCAAAACTTCTGGTTTTTACTAACGAGTACGATAATACAAGACATGGGAATCCTTAGCCTACGTACGTACCTTTGTTCCAACAAATGAGAACTGCACAATCTCATATATATTACACGGGCCTTACTTCTAACATCATGACATGGATTTGTTGTCAAATTTTGGCCTCTCCGTTTACAGCTGCACTTGTGCTCTTTTTGGAAACGTTGATGAAAGACTTAACAGGGTTTTTCTTGGGCACGGTTTTATCGGTTTGCTTTACATCCTTTCCAGAACGTACGAATCTCTTGACGAACGAATTCTCGGGTAGTGTACTATTGGCCTCTGTTGGCTCTGCGACTTTCAAATCGGGACTTCCGTCCTCAGTAATTTCTCCGTTGTTGGCTTTATTACCATTTTGTTGCTTTGCGCTCTCTGGAAGTAACGCACGGCGGCTCAGACGAAGTTGACCTTTCTCATTGACCTGTAATGCATTCCAATAATTTACAGCATTGTTATGGAAGGTTTTGAAATTGAAGAGTATTCTATGAAATTTATAAATAGGGTGGTGTTTGAAAGACGATCCATACCTCAATGAGCTTGACATCAATACGATCTCCGACTTTAAAAGCCTGTGTGTTTGTAAATGAAAATTGTTAAATCACAATTAATCTTAAATGTTTAGTTAAGTATTGAAGTGCGTAATGCTTACATCTTCAGCCTTGGCCAGCCAATTTGCACTCAGCTCACTAATATGGCATAGTCCCTGAAACACGTAGAATAGACCAATTCAGCTCAGTTGGCAAGATAACTTTATTACATGAGAAGAAATTTATTCGAACTACGTAGAGATTATTTGGGATTTTTTAAGTACCTCTCGGCCAGGTGAAATTTCAACGAAAACTCCATATTGAGCAATTGATTTGATCTCACAATCCCTGATTTAAAGAAAGCACAGTAAAATGTGAATGTAAGAACTTGGAGATTAGGTTCACTTAATATAATCAAATGACGAGAATAACAGCTAATAGAAGTCGGTTTTATTAGCAAGTACTTCTATAGTGAAGGGAGGAACAGAGGCCAAAAGCAAACCTGTAGATTTCGCCTACAGTTGAGACCATTGTCAGTCGGGCAATAATGGCTTTAGACTTTTCCAAGCTTACCAAATCTCTAGCTGTTATTTTGACCTGTAACAGCCACATATTACGCCAAATAATTGAAGGAAAATTGGTTAACAAATAACAACTCGAATATAAGTTCTTCTTGTCAGCTTACAATGCCATCATCTTGCGTCTCGATAGATTCAACTCCAGTTTCTTCTATAATGCTCTTCACTTTCTTTCCACCGGAACCTATGATCAGGTTAACTTTATCTGGTTTGACCTGCGTTATCAGAAAAAAACAATTGTTAAAAACCCCATTACAGCCTTTATATGATCAATTAATCTGGATACTGAAAAGTGACAAACCTTCATAACGTGAATAATTGGAGCATATTTTGAGAGTGTCTTCGAAGGAGGGGGGAAGCATTTTGCCATCTCGGCTAGAAATCAACAGAAAAAAATGAGCTCTATATATAGAAGGTACCGACTATGAAAATAAAATTTGAGTGTTAGAGCATTCATTGGTTCTCTCAAAGATTAAACTTCATTCTACTTATCATCAAATCCATAGAAAACAGCTGATAAACACTGGTGGCCATATATGCAATAGATATATTGGGGCAGTTATCTGGATATCAAGTATGAGTTAAATTTTACTCGACCGGTATGAGACAGTTAGGTATACAAAAATGTCTCCTGGAAATCAGTAATTATTGTGAAGAACTTTTCAGTGTTTTCAATTATTTGCTTTTGTCAAGAATCTGCTTATCCATGTTTAATCTAATTCGGTAGGCGACAATGAGGTTGATAATAGTTTACCAAGAATCTGCTTCCGCCCCTCTTTTGCTTGGAGGAGAGCTTTACGCATGACTGGTAAAGTAATTCCTCCAACCTGCAATATCAGATCGAGATACGTCAGTCCGAATGAAGTGCAAAAATTAATCACGTCTAGGCATAAAGATTAACTGGAACTATATAAGAAACTATGACAAATAAAACTATGATATACAACCTTTATGTCCATCTGAAATGAAGTTACACCATCATCATTTCCAGCAACCTGCAGCACCAAAAACACAGTTCACCAACAAAACACGATAACATTACTTGGAAAAAAAATTCCAATTGATCGGGAATATGGAGGAACACATTGAACGCATTTTTACTAATAAACCAAGAAAACGAAAAAAGAAGATTCCAAGACCTTGAAATCCATATCTCCTGATGCGTCTTCACCCCCTGTTATATCAGAGAGGATGAGTGGAGTGCCGTCTCCTCCAAACTCCTTGGTGTCCAAGACCATACCCATCGCAATGCCAGCAATTGATGACTTCACTGGAACACCAGCATCTTGTAATGCTAAGCAACCCCCACAAACCGAAGCCATACTGTCACAAGCAATTAATAGATATGAACAGTCCCTTTCGTATCGCTCATTAGCATCATAGTAAGAAGATATTTCAAGAAAGCTTATATTCTTAAATTATTTTTTATCCCTGATAAGAGCAACTAAAATGGCACTGTGTGGGAATGGATTTGGTTGGAATGAAACTGAAATGCAATGGGAGAAACGTGGACAACACTGAGTTCAGGAAGGATAAACATGGAAATTTACAGAAGTTCCTAATCTTGATTTCTGTACTTCCATCAAGACTCAAGAGCCATTTAAGCCATTTAAGTTCTACAACAGTGAATAGTATCGCACTAGAATACATAACAATGCAGTGCTATTAAATTGGTCAATGTTTTACCTTGATGAGCCGTTGCTTTCTGTGATGGTACTCTCAACACGTACAGTATAAGGGAAGTCATCTTCAGAAGGCAATATCCGTTCAAGAGCTCTTTCTGCAAGCATTCCATGGCCAATTTCTCTTCGAGATGGTGCTCCTGCACGGCCAACTTCTCCAACACACGAGGGAGGAAAACAGTACTGCACAAAAATACAACGAAAGACAGTTTCACCAAAACTTCAAAATTCGAACATTTGATTTTTCAAGTCAGCTTATATATGGCCTAATAAACAAAAGAATCGGATCGAAAATAGCAGTAAGTGAACTTAAAAATAAGTGTATTGACTTAGTGAATTTATAACTATGAAAAGGAAGATACTTTGGGACACATACAGCTGAATATTTTTTTAACACTACAGCTGCCTATAATTCTCTTAAAAACCAAGATGCAGACTGTATAGTTTATGAAATGTGTTTGACCCTTTAGCAGATAATAATATAATCTATGTAAAATAGTTTTTTAACGTGAGAGAATAAGATGTTTCCAAGTGAAAGCGTCATGAGATTAACCTATTTCAAGTTGTTAATGTTATGGGAGCAACTAATGATTTATCTACAAAATAATAGTTTTGCCTAGAAAATATGAGCTTTTCAGAAATTTAACCTGAAGATAGAATCTCTTGAACTCGTCGTCATCCACAAGATTGTCTATTCTCTGTGCCATTTGTTTATCACCGAGTGTAACCACGGCTAATGACTACAAAACAAAAACGGAACATGTAAAAAATTACAAAAATAAGTGAACATAAGCATCAAGTTTATAGAATCAACGCAGTTTAACCAAGCATGAAATTAAGTTTGTTTATGTCATAGAACTCAAGCGCGTGACAAATAGAGAGAATTTTGTGTTATATTTATATAGAATATAAAGGCAATTTATCACCACTTGAAAAAATTATCAACACAGCTCAATGGAGACGCACATCAGATAAGGAATGTATACGGAGAAATCAGTATCGTGACTATAGTGGGAACCGGGATGAGAAATAAATAGATCAGCGTAAGCCAATAAGTAGATCCCTTCATAAATTGAGAACTGATGTTTAGGGTGTGATGCTGAATTTAAAAAAATACTTGAATAAAAAAATATCATGTGAAAAATGCAAAAGGAGCAAAATAGTTAATCTAGGTTTCTACAAAGAACAAATATAACCAGACCTGCGTTTCGCCACGTGTGAAGAGAGCGCTTCCATGTGCTCGTGGAAGTAATCCACAGCGTGAATTAATAGACCGTAATTCTTCGGGAGTTCTGCCATCACTTCTTTTTCCTCCCTGAGTAAATGAGAATACGAAGTAAAATCTCAGAGTAGGGATTAACAGTATGAAACCATTACAAAATTTGACAATATCTTCATTTGGAAGGGGTGTGGCATGAGGATAGCTCCTAACAGATAATAGAACATGTTAGTTGGTATACTTGTTTTATGTGCTTTACAATGGAACATGATAATTCTGGTTTACTTGTGGAAGTAGAAAACAATTTATTCGCCATTAACAGACGTCATAATATCGACAAATATGAAATATCCGTGCATCGCTTAGGTTAGGTATTAGGAAAATGAAGTCTCTTACAAGAATGTCAACCTCTAATTCACCGGATTCGCTTTTTAGTAGTGAAAGAAATCCATTAGTACCGAAACATTGAAATTACTCAAAGACTAGCGGATGTTGGATGATATAATAAACAATTGCAAATTCTATAAACACAACAGACTACACAAGAGGCTGAATTTAATTAAAACCTTTCATGATTAATTCATAAGAACTTGTTTATTGACCAAACAAAAGTTGTTCACGTTAATGAAAAAGCTAACAGTTACTTGGTTAAAAGAAAAAATAAAGTCCGTTGGTATAAAACTGCAAGTTAATAGAGCTAACACAGGAATCATATTTGATATGTTCCAGTTGAAATATTACCTCCACAATACGTCTCCGCAAGAAATTTGATGATACTTCTTTGAAAACTAGCTTCACATCCACCTCAGAGTAAAGCTGTAAATATGATACATCAAAAAATGAGTGAAATTCAATCACACATTTATCAACAAAAGAAATTCTTAAAGGCAAATATTTACCAAAGGGGTAGGCTTTTTTGGGACTGGCTTGATACGGATATCACCTTCATCAATTTCACCATCAAGTACAACCTCCTCATCCTCATCTTCATCCTCATTTAAGTCTGGTAACGTTTCAGTAGTAACAGCAGCTTCTATCTTACTAACAAAACCCTCCTCTGTAAGTATGCCAATGACTTTTGCTTCCAAAGACGATAAAGCCTTTCGTCTAGGGATTTTATTCTTAATTTGTAGCGCTTCGATTAGTTCATCACCTGCAATTTCCTGAGTATTATCAAAAATCACCGTCATGACTTAAGAGAGTGCTTGTATCACAATAAAAGTAGAAAACTACGAAAGGGATAACATTCAGAGATTTAGAACATTTACAGAGAAATTTCTGTTAAACATGGCAGTACTACGCGAATAAAAGGTGGGCCAAGATCATGTTTTATGTTTACCACTTACTAACCACATGAATATTACTAGCTGTGATGTGAATTTGCCAGCATTACTGTATCTCTCTTAATAGGAGAACTTCTTTCTGTTGTACCTCGGTTAGCTGCCTTTATGATTTGACCTCTCTTACATAATGGCTTTTACTTAAGATCCAGATTTTGTGATTCCACAGGGAAATCAGAGTAACTTACCATGGTTTACTAAACGAATATTACTTGTGCTACTTAGATCGTAGAGTGCCTGAAGGATCAAAAACATTTGTTTGGCGCATCCACATTTACATTGGGGCCAGTTCTTCCTGATACAAAGCACAACTCAAGTGTTTTGTGGATGGATTATTGTTCCTCAATTTACGGGAAAGAACCCAATGTTTCAACATGGATCAAGTTAAAACAGATCTCACTGAATTACTATTGTAGCACCTTGAAGTCCTGATTTTGGATATGCACGGGCCACTAAACTAAACAAAGTGGATATTAAGAGAGTGTTTTTATAGATACAAACAAAAAAACAGGTACAAAAGAAATGCAGAGAGCGACAAAAGAAAGGAAATTGAAAAGAGCATAAAAATTATTCTGGGATGGAAATTTCAGACAAGAACATGACAAACATACTTCGACGTGCTTATACAGCTCGGGAGGTGGCAATTTGATTGCATCAAGCATCTTTGGTTTTCCACACTTCTTCACTAAGGATTCCACCGCTTCGATTATAGCTCGCACAGCATTCTGAAATTGCAAACAATGGAAACTTCTGATCAGTTACACAAGTCTCAATATTACACTTATAAATACACTATAACGTTCAGTTGAAGTTCCAATTAAATTCTGAATCTTCACACCGAATAAATCATGGTAATCAATCCGAGTAACCCACACTGAAAAAAAAATAGCAGCTAAGACCGTTGAATAAATTACTGACCCAAAAAGTAACTATGGGGAATCAAAGTCATTTGTTTTTCAATAAATAACCTGGAATGGTAACCAGCACTTCCCAAATTTTCATAAACTTTTCCCTCATCCCCCAAAATATATCATTTTTGTTTCGCTTCTTAAATTGCGAAGATGATTTGACTAAAATAAATATAAACCTTACTTTATTTTTCAGATTCTTCTCATAAAACGCCTCTTTCCCAACACTTCAGACATGAATTGACTGGTACAGTGTAATAGTACATAATAGGAATACAAAACATCTTTCCCCAAGAACAAAATAGAAATGCTAACTCAAAGGGGGGCCAAACATAGCCTTAATTTTTTAAGTTGATTTATAACCCCAAACATGTGAAGCATCCCCAAGTGTATCGGATATTACAAAAATAAGAATGATCAGAAAGCCTATAATAGCTTGTTTGATCAAGTTCTACAAATGATGATGTCAGACAACATCAACCATGGACAAACTCTGCCTGAGGAAAGTCAAGTCTCCTAGATGCCATGTAAGAGGAAATGAGTGATAAACACTGTTATAATTAGTCTTGTTCCATAATAAAGACCTGAAAGTTTATTTGACATCCCCATTGCCTCAAAAAGAAAAAATACATCATTAAAAAGTGGAAAGCAGATAAAGATACAACATGAAGAAGGGAAGGCACCTGGCCGACTTCTACTGCTTCCAGTAACTTCTCTTCAGGAAGGAAGTCGCAATATCCCTATTATGTCCATTTCGTACACAAAAGAGAGCAGTATCAGTTAAAAATTGCACTATATGTCCCTGACAGCAACCAGAGATGGAGAGTATGAATATAGTAATTAACCTCAATCATCAAAATTGCACTATCTGTCCCTGCCAGCAACAAGTCTAGCTTAGAGTCTTCCATCTCCTTATTCGTTGGATTCACAACAAACTTATCATCAATAAGCCCAATGCGAACCCCTGCAATCGTTTCAGAATTTGGCACTTCCGAAAGAGCTCTGTTGGAGTTCATGATTTGCAATGATATATAAGTGCCTCAAAATACAAGTCAACCATTACAAGAGGACAAAAGCAATAAACATACACTGCAATCCCAGCTGCTGTCACCGCTAATGAATCCGGGGGATGTACACCATCATAACTCAGCACCTGCATGCATACAATGTAAGTTCAAACAAGTTAGCTAAAGTGCAAATTGTTTGGCTAAAATTCACTTGATTTAAATTGACCCAGACCAACTGGAGACAAATTCCACCTGAAATCATTTCGCTAAATTACTATAGTTGCAACATCGTCACCTCAATCAATACAAGTAAGTTCACTTTCCTTCTGTATCCATCCCAATCATTTCAAATCTCGTCCAATATGCACAAGTCTGTTATGCCTCAATTCAACAAACTGTTTCACTTTCTCCATTTTCCATGAATATGATTCATTAATTTAATATCATCAGCCATTTAACTTATTAAGAGCACCTTACCAAACTTTCAAGTCCTTAATTTATCTCTTCTCTAGTTTCCTCTACAAGGATTTGTATATGGTAACTTGGCTTAGGTATTTATGATAAATACTAAAGAAACATAATTCAGAGAAACCATTTAAAGGATATATATGTTTATATATGAAGGCAACAATCAAGGAAACTACATATATTCACTAGATTTAGGAAAAGACATACACTAGATCGTAACTGTATTACGTGATAAAAAGGCAACAATCAAAAAAACTATATACATTCACTAGATTTAGGAAAAAAAACGTACCCAAGATAGTATCTGTGTTTCGTGATAAAATCCTTTACGCATAGTTGGCCGTATAGGTCTATCTATTAGTCTGCAAATGAGAACCTGCAAAAAGAAACTGCTTACAGATTAGTTGGTTACTTGGTTTACCACAATATAGCAATTGATAAATGTTATTCGTAATTGACAATGAAACACTATAGCAAAAGTTCCTCAACATCAAAATCAGTGGAAGTACCTCATGATCCTTTGTCTTTCCCTCTCGTTTGAAAAATCCGCCACTAGACAATGACAGGATAATAAAAAGATAAGTTTTGTTACCGCACTGAATTGGGTATTTAAGAGAGAATAGTGAAAAAGAGAGCAACCAACCAGTCACACAAAACTAACTTGATTAACATTTACCTTGTTCGACCAGCTGCTGAGAATCGTTCTTGGTAATGTACAGAAAGTGGAAAGAAATCAGACGGTTCGCTCGGGACATCAGACAAACAAACAGTTGTGTAGATAATCTACAAGGAAATGTCAAACCATTTTATTCAAGCATAAAGTGATGGTTTTTGGTATAAAACAACATACATTGGTCAGTAGTCTGGGAGAAGTACTAGAAAGAATTCAGTCAAAGAAAAGCCATATATAAATTATTTAAGCCCATAGCTTACAGTTTCTCCATCTGTAACAGTAACAGCACCACTAGCTTGTCTCCCAATGTGACCTGTCTCGACTAATATCTGTAAAAATTCAGAAAAGTCACTTGCTGGGTTAAAATTTGGTAATAAATTCCAGTAGGATCCAAACATCAAATTAAAAGAACGTGTCGGAAAATAACCAGGCCAGGGAAAATGAAAGAACAGTTTGAGTACTACAACATTGTAATTAGTATGCTGATAATTTGGTGATCATAAAGTTGAGAGATTCATGGTTGGATTCCATAATTAATTGTACTAAAACTGAAAATTTTCTACTGGCATTTCCAATCTCACAGACATTTCAATTCGATTATTTTGACTGGATGCTAAACAATGTTGGTTTATGACACTCACTGTAACATACTTCAATCATTCAGTACACAATTGCAAAGCCCCAATTATAAACCTTTCCAGCGTGAATAAGTCATATTCAACTATCTTTCTACGCAACGAAAATCGAAGCGTCGTCAAAACACAATGAAATGAACTCCCGGAAAGGAAGATTAAACACACTAAACCTCGTGCCGACGAAATTCGTACCTCCCACCCATTATCAACCAAATTCGAAATATCTAACTTCAACAAGCAATAAAAATAACTGCAAATAAAACTCACATGGCGATCTCCGACGGGAATTTTGATGGAGAAAGGAGCGAACGACTGCTGCAGAGCATCCTCGGGTTGAATGCCAGGCTCCGCCGCCAAAGAAGCTCCGACAGAAAACTGATTGCACAAGTTTCCGCTTCCTCTGCTGCTTTTACTTCTCCTCCTCCTCGTTCTAGGGCTCCGAACAACGGCATTTGGCAGCAAAATTGACGACAAATGAAATTTCTTCGACGGGGGGAAGCAATTAACCGACGAAAAATGAGGCAAAATTTTGAAATTGTCGGAATTTAGGGCTTCGAAATGCGACGAAGTGGTGTGGAAGCTGGAATTGGGAGTTGCCGCCAACATTTCTGCAACCTCCTCCTTCGTTTCACCTGCACTGTGTGTGAAGTGTGTGCAGTATATGCAGGCTTATCCACTTTTCTTCTCGGAATGGAAAAAAAGGGAAATTTAATTTGTATATTAAATTAATTTATTCAATTTTTTAGGGCGTTGCAGTGGATTGGGCCTTTCTTGAGAGAATTGAAATTGTGTGCTTATTTCTACATTTGTTGGGCCTACAGGCCCATAACTCTCTTTTTTATTATTTATTTAAATGAATATTTGCAAATAATAAAAAGAAAAAAGAACATTGGAATTGATTTTTTTTTTTCCCACTAATTTCTAATTTAGAATAATATTTTTCATTCTAAGTTTCAAAAATTCTAATTACCATTTTTTCTAAATCTTTTTTTATAGGACTTGGCATATATGTGTTTTTTAATACATATATTTTTATATTTTTCCTCTTCTTTTTTCTTATTTATTGTCTTCTCGTCGTCTTATTTTTTTCCTTTCGTTTATGGTACTTTCTAGCTCTCTACTGTAGATAGTGGCGGATCTGCTATTGCGCAAGGATGTGCAACTGCACACTCTTACACCCTTGATCTAATAAATATATGATTGAAAACCAGAGAGTCTTAATCGCACTTGACATTATGTGCATGTGCAGTGTCTGATTTCCGTCCCATTTGAATACTTAACTCTTCTTCTAAATTCCAACTACTATTTAAATACGCACACGTCTACAAAATTTCCAAAGTTTTCCTAAAACTTGCAAATGATCTTTTTAATTTCGAAGTTTTTACGTATTATTATGTACTGTTTTATGTGTACATTGTTAAAAAAATTGGAGGGGCAACCTCGTGTAACTTTTAATCCATCGTTTTTATTAAAAAATATTTATATTTTTTTAATATACTCGATTTCAAATCATCCTATTTGGTGAGAAAGAATATAATGTAGCAAACGATGGATGACCAAACATATATATACCAACAAAAGAGAAGTTTCAAACGTTATCAAATTCTTTTTTTCATTATGGAAAAGGCCAAATTTAAGATGTTTCAAAGGTTCCTCAATGATATGTTTAGTCCTTGTCTCAACTCTCAATTGAAATAGGTCATGATTAATATATGCTATAATTTATTTTTATTAATAAGGTTGATTGATTCTAATGTTATCAAGAAGTAGTAGCATTAAGATTGATTTAGTTTTAATTTAGTTAGATGAAAATCGATCAGATCATATCAGAATTAGCACTTTCAGAAGAAGAAAATTTTATTTTTTTCGGAATCAAAAATCCAATTTCAGAAAATCGTAAACATATCGAATGGAAACTAGAATGAAAAAAACTCGTTCCAAAATCCAAAGTTTCGAATCAAAATCGACAGAAATCGCAAATTCTCATCACAGCACTATCGTTTTAGAGTGTTGAAAATTGACCTCATTAAAAGTGACTCTCAATAAATAAAGCAAATATAGAATTTTGACAAGTTGACAAGTGACAAATTACATGTGGGAAATCGACAACAATGACTTATGTGCAAAAATAAGTCACGTAAGCTTTATTTTAAATTATTTTTTGTGTAGTTATATTAATGTGAACCAAATATTTTCTCTTAAATAATATGTTTGCCAAAGTCATTCATAAATTAATAATTGCTAATATTAAAAATTAATAATTTCATTATTTCACATACAAAATAAAAGGTATGTTCGTGTGCATACAAATGGTATAGTGTCATTAAAATTGTATTATAAATAAAAGGGTAAATTACAATCGGCCCCCTAAGGTAAGATCTATTTACAAAAAACCCATCCGTTTTCCACAATTACATCCAGATCCTGTAATTTGTAGATTTTCTTACACTAACACCCTTCTATAGAAGGGTAGATGTAAGGCATTTACCTACTGCATGCAGAGAACTGGATGTAATTTCTAAAAGAAACGATTTTTTTTCTCGTAATTACACGTTACCTTAGGGAGGTGATTGTAATTTACCTAAAATAAAAATAAATAAATATGAGCACAAAGTCTAACCAAAATTAATTATTGGACCACTTTAGGTAGAAAAAAAAAAGTTTATAAACATAGGTTGGCATTATTGGTTTAATCCCATAATAATATAAACAAAGTTGGGCTTGTTGTTTGGTACTTGGTGGGGCCCCCATGACAGTGAAAACGATTGAGCAAAAATTCTTGTCGACTCAGTGACTCAGTCGGTCACTATTTGAGTTACGAATCGTGTTGGACTAGAACTTCCAAATGCAAATATAATCTTTAGGTAACAAAACTCCAAAAACAAAATCAATTATTGATGTGGAAAAAACGTGAGCCATCACCAAATACATGTTCATGCATTTCCAATTGATTTAATTGGTATATATATATATATATATATATATATATATATATATATATATATAGAGTAAAAAGCAGTTTGCCCCCTAAACTATGGGCCGATTTGCACTTTACCCCCCAAACAAAAAAAATTTGCACGTTTTTACCTGAACTCGTTAATTCGTTGCACGGTGCCCCCTAAACTCAATTTTCCGGCAATTTTGACCGGAAAGTTGAAACATGTGCCTTGCACGTGACATTTGCAGGGATATATTTGTCTATTCACTTACATCTTGTATATTAAATATAAATTAATCTTTAAAAAACAAAAAAAACAAAAAACTAAAAAAGAGAAAAATATATTGAGTCTTCTTCTTCCCTTCGCCCTTCGGAAGAGACGACCCAATCTTCGGATGATGATTTCTCCGGAGAAAAAATAAAAGATTTGCATCCTCATTTACTAAGCTATTACTTCTCCATACATTCATTCACCTTCAATTAATAACAAGATAACTGTGTTGTTTCTAGGAGAGATATATTTCAACACCAAACACATTACGAAATTTCAACGTCTCAATCAGCGAAATGATTCCTACACAACAACCCTAGAAAAATGAATTTCAATGAACTCAAGAAGAAGCCACCAAAAACACTGGCGATCAAGAAACCCCTAAAAAATCCCCATTATGTTCAAATTCGTTGAACACAGTGTACAAAACCAGACACAAAATTCAAATTCACAAATCATCGAAACGAAAGCATAATTTCATTCGAAATTTAACAACAATCGGCATACCTTGCCTCGCATCTTATGACGAGATCGGAATGAAGAACAAATCGGCCCGATCTGGATCATCCGTCACGAAATTACTCTCCCTGAGATTCTGAAAGAAGTAACCCTCGCTCGCGTACTACTCCCTGGGAGTAGTACCTTGGGCAGCGAAGGATGTATGGTGAGGGGGGTAGGGCTGGTGGAGGGGGAATACTGGAGAGAAGGGGAGTGGAGGGATTTAAGGGAGAGAAAAGTGAAGGAGACGAGTGTTATGATGGCGAGTGTGAGGAGGGAGCTTCGGAGAGTGAGTGCGGCGGAGGGCGGTGGCTGAGGGAGTTTCGCCGCCAACATTCCCGCGGCGGAGTGGTGGTCGCCTGAGTAACCCTTGCCGGTGTGTGGTGGTGGCGGAAGAGTCGAATTGATCTCGGAGACCGGCGAACAGGAGAAGGGAAGAAGAATGACTCAATATATTTTTCTCTTTTTTAGTTTTTTGTTTTTTTTTGTTTTTTTTTATTTTTTTGTTTTTTAAAGATTCAATTTATATTTAATATACAAGATGTAAGTGAATAGACAAATATATCCCTGCAAATGTCACGTGCAAG
>NW_012193721.1:150428-165604 GCF_000504015.1 Erythranthe guttata | reverse complement strand
ACATTTAAGTCCCCTTTTCCCTTTACATAAGCCTTATTTCCATCTCCAAAGTAACCTGTCCACTAGACATGTAATGCAGATTAGATAAGAAATTCCTTTCACCTGTCATGTGTTTGGAGCATCCACTGTCAAAATACCAAGAGTTAGTAGCACATGCATTTAAAGATAAAATAGCTGACCAGCAGTTAGTACTATCATTTTTCATCCTTTGTTTATAAGAGTTGTTACTTTGAGAGTAAGTAACCCACGCAGCGGATTTGGATGTCTGATATGCTAACTATTTCTTTATCAATTTCCATCTTTTAAAGCATTTAGGCCTGACATGCCCTATTTTGTGACAGAAGTGACAGATAGGAATAAACTTAGTGGGATAGGTTTGGTTGTTCACACCAGAAGTTGTGGAATTGACGAATCTGATTTTCTGGTTTGAACCAGTGTTAGCATTAGATTGTCCATCGGTATATCCTAACCCAATCCTTTTGGAATTAGAAGGATGAGCATTTATGATTTCATCTAATCTATTTGAGGGAAGAAATGCAGTGCGATTTAACTTACTGACAGAGGCCTCAAACATTGTGCTAACAGGCGGTGAAACATCTTGGTGATCATCAACATGTACTTTCGGAAAAAGATTTTTCCGGATTGTTTTTGCTCTTTCACCATCATAGTCCTGCCAATACTTCAACAAATCTTTAAGATTTTCAATGTCTCTTTGTGCGAAGTCCTGTTCCACTTCAAAGACTTCAATCTTCATCTCAAGTTCATCAATCACGTCATTCAGTTTTGTGATAACTCCTTTGTTTTCTTCTTCTTGTTCTTTGATTCTTTCTTTCAGGAGTTTATTTTCATTACTCACTTCATGACATTGCTTCAGGAGATCATTCAAATTTTTTTGCAATTGTTGGATGGACTCTTCACCTTCATCTTCTGATTCGTCACTCCCTGTGGACAAAAAAGGTATATTTAGATTTTCGTCATTTTCATTTTCCTGTGTGACATACTTGAGATGTGGCGGTTCTGTGCTTGTGATGTCCTCGAGTGTGGCTTCTGTGATTCTGCAAGTTCCACAGGAATCATTGTTTGTATCATCGTCACTAGCTTCACTTTCATCATCAGAATCTGAGGTGTCATCACTCCAAGTTGTGGCAAGTGATTTTCCTTGTTTTTTCAGAGTGTTAGCACATTCTGCTTGAATATGACCATAACCATGACACTCTCTACATCGAATTCCCTTCTTGACTTCTGGCTTATCTGTAGAGGTCCTGGTTTTTCTTTCAGAGTTTGTAGGATGTCCATTCCTCTTTATGAATTTCCCGAAATTTTTTGCTATTAAGCACATGGATTTTGTGAGCTTGACTTCAACTACTGACATAGGAATAGTAGGCACAGATGTTGTGGTGTCCGTTACAGTTTGCAGAGAAATTTTCCTTTCCTTGTCCATTCTGCTGATGTTCAACTTGTTCTCAAAAGTTTGTAGATTTCCAATCAGATCCTCAAGTCGCAATGAGTCCACATCATTTGCTTCCTCTATGGCAGTGATCTTGTACGCGAATCGGTCTGGCATGGATCTGAGTACTTTTCTTACAAGTTTAACTTCAGGATAAGTTTCACCGAGGCCGTGAGCTTCGTTTGATATGTCACATAATTTGGACTTAAATTCGCTCACGGTCTCATTTTCTTCCATACGAAGATCTTCAAACCGGGTGGCAAGCATTTGAAGTTTGGATAGTCTGACTGAGGCAGTTCCCTCGTAAGTTGTTTGGAGTTTCTCCCATGCTTCTTTAGCACACTCACACGCCGAGATAATCTTGAATTGATTGATATCAATTCCATTGAATATAGCATTCATGGCCTTGGAATTAATATTTGCTGCAATTTGTTCGGCTTTGCTCCAGTCTTTCTCATGCTTCTCAGTTTCAATCCCTTTCTCATCTGTGGCAACGGGTCGCTTCCATCCAGTTAACAATGTTCGCCATGCATCTTCATCCATTGACTTTATGAACATCTTCATTTTAGTCTTCCAATAGGAGTAGTTGGTTCCCGTGAGCAGTGGTGGGCGAGTAGTGGAACCTCCTTCCATATGAGAACTCATAGTACCTACGAAAAATAAATGGCAAATAAATCAAATTCCCAAAATCACACACTATGTATATCTAGTGAGAGGCTCTTGATGCCAATTGTTGATTTATATGCCTATAGAAATCAGTTGATCTAAGTTGTAACAGTTAAGTTGTGGAAACAGTATTCAGTTACAACTGTAAATCTTATGTTGGCACAGTTATACTCTACTTAAAGTAAATAAACAGTACACAAGAATTAATGTGGTTCAGACACAATTGTGCCCTACATCCACGTGGACCTGCAAACACGATTTCACTAGTTCAGATTTATAGTGTACATTAATAGGACTTAATAAAAACACTAAAGACTCCCTCTTTATGTAATATGCCGTTCTTGCACACAACTCGAACTTCGTGTTTCTTCCAACAGCAGCTCCACACCGCGTGCCTACCTTTCTGGCCTGAACTCCCTTCAGTGACGCGGTTGATCTCCCAAGAGATCTATACAGCCAATCTGTATATGTTGACACATCCAACGATGACACAGTTCTGTTCAGCATAACGTTTCAGCGATTCTTCAAAGCAAGGGAGTGATTTTTCTCCCAACAAAAGTGTCACGGTCTTTGTGAGGTGAGGAGCCTTATATAGGCGTGAGATCGGCCTCCAAAGACCTGTCTTCCAAAGGAACTGAATAACTAGGAAACAGAATCCTAGTCAATCTCTAGATCTAATCTAGATAACCATAAAAGATTCCTAACAAGAGTAAAGTACAAGGAAATAAATCTAAGTCCTAAAGTATTACAAAGGTAGGACTCTAAATTTCCAAAATAAACATGGTAACAAATCTTTAGCCAATCTTTACTTCCCAAGTGAGGCGGATTTCTTCCTAGGTGGAAATCTGGAGCCAACAATATTTTATTAATTTTTTTGTTCGTAAATGTGCTTTTGATTTTTTATACTAATTATGATTGTGCATATCATTTAACTTTACAACAAGTTTTAATATAAAGTTTTTTCTCGTATTTTTGTTGAATTTGATTGTTGGTTCAATTTCATCGTGATCACTAAATATCAAGGTTCTAAATATCGGTTATTGGGTCTGAGGTGGTTAGGGACCGCCACACGATAAATCGGTGCGGCGGTGATTAATCGGAGATATATCGGAAATAAATCGGTTTTTAGATTTAGTGTAATATATTTCTAAATATTATTTGTTAAATACTTAAAACGTATAAAAAAATTAAACTTGATTCTCTCCTCATCGTTTATATAATCTAATCACATAACAAAAGTTTAACATTTAGAACTTGATTCTCTCCTCATTGTTCTAAATGTTTTTATATTTAGGCCAGGTTCTTCTTACGGAGTCGGTGAGTTTGGGTTTGATTGAAAGAGATAATGGGTTGGAATTGAAAAAAAAATAAAAATGAAGATAAACACCCTATTTTCCTAGTAATAATAAATAAATAAATAAAATAAAAAAAAAAAATTTGCCGATATATCGCACGAAATTTGATCCGATATATCGGTTTGACCCGCCACAGGCCGCCACAAACTGCCTCGGACTGCCTCACCGTCAAAAAACCGATTTTCAAAACCGCCACACAAATATCGTAAAGGTTTATGCCCGCCACCGATATGGCGACCGATATATCGGCCACCACAACCGATATTTAGAACACTACTAAATATTGATTTGTAACAAATGAAATATTTAAATAAATATGAATTTAATTACTATCTTTACCAAATAAAAACTAAGAAATATTAATTAAACATTAGTTATGCTTCTTTTCTTCATAAAAATATAATGGTATATTTTAATGAATTTGAGGTTCTTTATCACAAAAAATAACAAAAACTAAATATATAAATTAGGGCCCATTTAATATACACCCCTCATATGGAACATATATTGGGCTAGGTCCACCCCTAAAATTCTTTCTTTGATATAAACCCCTGGGGAGGTAAAAGTACTATTGGGCCCTTATGCTCAATTTCCACCCAACTGCATTCAGCATTTTCGCCCCTACATTCAGCATAATGTTGAACTGCATTTAGCATTTTAGGCCTGCATTTATCATTTTTATAGATTATTTTAATAAAAATATAAATTCTTATTCTATTATTATTTTTTATATATATCGTATTTTGTATTTTTTTTTATTTTTTTACTTTTTTTTTAAATTTTTTTTTAATTTTTTTTTACGTTTTTTATTTTTTTTATTTTTTTTTATTTTTTTTTATTTTTTTAATTTTTAATATTTTAATTTTTTTAATTGTTTTTGGATAAATTTACTGTACTGAATTGACTATATATGACTACAGTATACCACAGTCATGTATAGTAATATGTAATCATGTACTGTCTTTTTACCCCAAAATTAATCTACATCAACAACAAAATTCACAATTTAATCTTGATATTATAAATCAACTAACCCAAAAAAATTGAAAAAAACACAATCACATGCATATAATCTTTAAAACATGAACACGCATTACTATACATTAAAAAACACATAACATACATATAAATATATGTTACTACAAGTGACTATAGTTATATACAATTATCTATAGTTATATAAGTGGCATAAGTCCGGAGTACTGTAGCATGAATCCAACTTCACAAAGGCTCTTCATCGAATTTTATTCTCTGCATGACATAAAATTATAATAAAAGCAAAACCTGCGACAAAAAAATACGAGTCAAATAGCAAATGGAACATGCGAGTTAGGTTACATGAAAAATACAAAAAAAACATGATTTTTTGGTTGATAAATTTACTGAACTAAAATCGACTACAAATGACTAGTATACTACAAGTCCTATATATAGTCATGTATAGTTACAAGTAGTCATGACTATACATGACTACATGTGACTGACTATATGTGACTGTATATAACTAAATATAACTGTATATTCACCTGACTCAAATCACCCATGTAAGTAACCATTACTGGTTAAATTTCTATTACAGACAAACAAAGCTCTCACACATTAGGTATTTCAAATCATCTTCAAATAAATACAAAAGAAAATTACTTATATATGATTTATAATAAAAAATCAAATTACATGAAAAATACAAAAAACAATATGATTTTTTTTGTTGATAAATTTACTGAACTAAAATCGACTACAAATAACTATATTATACTACAAGTCCTATATATAGTCATGTATAGTTACATGTAGTCATGACTATGCATGACTACATGTGACTGACTATACATGACTGTATATGACTAAATGTAATTGTATATTCACCTGACTCAAATCACTTATGTAAGTAACCACTACTGGTTAAATTTTTCATTACAGACAAACAAAACTCTCACACTTTAGGCATTTCGAATCATCTTCAAATAAGTTATAATATGATTTATAATAAAACATCAAATTAATCCAAAGAAAAATATTTTAATATTAATTGTTCACAAATCTTCAAAAACATAGTAAATCAGTATTTTTTTATATATATAAATGCAGTAAATATATACAAATCGAACACCACCAATTCTAGATCTGACTACACATCGTCGGATCAGAATTTAAAATTTTTGAATTTAGTTGATTTTCATAAAAAAAAAAACACAATAAAATAAGGTGAAATAGTTAAGAGAATTCAGATCTTAAAAAATAAATTAAAATTGATGGACATTCATAAATTAAAAAAAAAATAACTTAAAAAGTGAAGTGAATGGTTTAGTACCGAGTTCAAGGCGGTGGGAGGAGCAACGACGGTCGGCACAAGGCCGTGGCGGAGCAGCAACGCAAGGCGGCGGCGGAGCAGCGACGGCGGCAGCGCAAGGACGTGAGGGGAGCAACGACGGCGGAGAGCTGTGGGTGGAGAGAGAGTTAGAGAGAAAGAGATGAAGAGAGAGAAAGAAAGAAAGAGAAGAGAGAGACAGTTAGAGAGAGAAAGAAAGAGAGAGAGTGGGGGAGTGGGGAGGGGACGACTGATAGAAGTTGGTGGGGGGAAAGGAAAAAAAAGCTACGGCTTAGGGTTTTAAATTGTAAATAAAAGGGCAAAATGGGTATTTCAATTTGTCTAGGGGAGTCTATCAAATACAAAATTAGAATTTGGGTTTTTGACTAGGAAAGAAAAATCCATAGGACTTATCCCTATATATTTTCAAAACTAGGGGGTTATCCCACATTTCCCCTATAAATTAATATGTTAAATATTTCCCTTTTTTGGTGTCTTCAAACTTCTTTCCAAAATCATCCAACTAATTAACCATATCACCTAATTTATTTTTAATCTATTTATTTTTATAAATTAAATGTCAACTCATACAACAACCATCAGATTACCTGTTATAACATGTCACTGATACGCGTTTTCCTCACGTATAAATTACCGCAAGTATACAGTATCGCATTTTGCAGAACAGTGGTTCCGGATATCGATCCATATGGACCTATTGATTCACATGCTGAGTAATGTAATTATATTATCGTTATATTATCTAGCCGGTCGTAAATGGTTCGACTGGTCGTAAACCTTAGTTTAAAAGCATGCAAGATCGTAAACATGCAAACATAGCATGTACGTAAATAAAATAGCGACAACTCAACGCGGGAGGGCTTCGATTAAAGAGGACTTCTAGGGCCAAATCCACATATGTATAATCAACAACGATCTGTTAGTTTACGTTTTTTTTTTAACGTTTTATTTTGTGGTCCACTAATCTTTTATTTGAATTAATTAATTGTGGGTAATTCAATTATGGTATTAAGGTGATTTATGGTATTTACTTTGTAACGTAATAAGACAATAAAAGACCATGATGAGTGGGATTTGTCTTCTGCCGTTACAAAGCATCGTGGCCCACAAATTGATGTCATTTAATTAATTATCATATGTCTATCTCGGGAAAATCAATGTTTTGTACTGTGGACATCCACAATACTGCACACACAACACACGTGATATTGCATGTTGCACACAGACAATAATTAGAATTGTTAATTGAAACCGGGGGTTTGCGGGGTTTACCTTCCACTTTAATATTTTATTATTTGTCAATGAATGAATTCAATTTTTTTGATTCTCCATGGATTTAATTAAATAAATTTGTCAATGCATGTATGATGTGTTTGTATCTTCTGTACACGCATATGCAATATAATATTACATGAAAAGTTATTTTTTATTCTTTTAACTAATTGTTCCGTATATTAGAAATAATCATCAAGTTAACTGTAATCATGCAAGTGTATTATTATATTCTGTTTGTTTTTTGAATGTTCAATTTATGATTAATTAGCAATAAAGCTATCACTCAATTAAAATAATAAGAATATTATTAGTTTTATATTTATGAAATTTACTAATCTTGTAGTTGCTAAAGTGACCTAGATTAGTAAAATCTAATAAATATAAGAACTATATGAAAGTTTAATCATTTACATGATATTAAAGATTATAATATTCTCAAATTGCAGTCATAATTAAGAAATTGAGACTAGCTCAAAGGATAGTCGATTTTAATTAATTATGAACTGGGTAGGGTGTCATAATTTATATTACTTAGCAATTAGAATTGTTTACCTAAAGGTAACATGACTAATTGATGAGTGAGATAAATTGTGTTAGACCCTACTTAGGTGTTATAAAAGATTATTTACACCAACATAGAGTGAACAATAGGTATGATGTATTTCACCCAAATGCGAACTTGTAGTGATATCGATAGTTCATCTTATATGACTCAAGGTCTTATGTGAGCATCCTTTAATCTTTACCTTATTATATTTGCTATATTTATTTCAGTTGTTATTCCTACTTCGTTATACTCGCATGCTTCTGGTATTAAGACACTCAATGGGTCAAATTTCTCCGAATGGTATGAACAAATTCAATTCACCTTGGGTTTTATGGATTTGGACCTAGCATTGCTTACTGAAAAACCTGGAGAAATAACGGATGCTAACAGTGAGGAAGAAGTTAGCCTAATTGAAGCCTGGACCAAATCCAATAGGCTTAGTATTATGCTTATTAGAATGACCGTTGCTAATAACATTAAGACTTCTCTTCCCGAGGTGGACAATGCTATGGAACTGTTAACGGCTATTAAAGAACGCTTTAAATCAGCGGACAAGTCGTTAGCAGGGACACTCATGGCTGAATTGACTACCATGAAATATGGTGGTGATAGGGGAATTCAGGAACACATCCTGAATATGACTGATAAGGCTGCCAAACTTGGAGCTCTTGGCATGAAAGTGGAAGAGTCCTTCATTGTGCAATTTAACCTTAACTCACTTCCATCAAAGTTCGGCCCATTCAAAATCCACTATAATACTCAAAAAGATAAGTGGAATTTGAATGAGCTGACTAGTATGTGTATTCAAGAGGAAGTGAGATTAAAGCAGGAAGGAAATCACTTTGGTATAAATTATATGGACTAAAATTGTAATTATCCCAAGTTTATTATAAAGAATATAATAAATTAAAGTTTTCTTAAATCATAAATCGTAAAATTTTATCGATTTGTTGATATATAAGATGTATTTTAACATTTGAATCGACAAAGTTATGAATGAATTAAATCGTACAATTTGAACCGTGAATCATAAGATTTTAAGCTCGGTATTGCGAATTTTTGTAAACGAGTCACACGCAACTACAGCTGAGGAGGAGTCGAAGCATGTCTGCGTTGGTGGCGGATATTTTCGGATATTGCAAGAGAGATCCACGTTGGAGTCAATTAGTAAAATAAATCTTATGATTCACGATTAAATTTATTCATACCCCACCCAAATTGCAAATTTGACCCCAAAGTGGATCTCTCATAACGGTAATAGGTACACTTATGAAAACAGTAGCCTAATGCTTGAAATAAACAAACATTATCTTTGAGGCAAACAGGTCAATCCAAAATAATAGGCTGCAAAAATGTAATGAAAAAACAACAAGTATCACATAAAATGGAAAGAAAAAAAAAACATAATGCTGTAAAAAATAATAAATACTCGCGCTTTCTTCGGGCCTCTTTTCTCCCTTTTGGAAATTCTCTTGTGCAAATGAAAGTTGAAAACAGGGTTCAAAAATTTCAACTTAGAATTTTAATACAAATATAAAATAACACACATCCAAAGATAAATGTATAACAGTCCAAAAGTTTTGTAACTAAAAAAAGGTCTAAACTCAATCAGCACCCTATGACAAATGAAAAGGTAAACACAAACAAATAATAAACTTGTTATATAAACCACATGAAAACGATAAACACGCATCGATTCTGCGTTTTTATGAATTGGTACTCAAAAGTGAAAGCTGAACCCATCTCCATCTCAGAATTCAGTCGCCTGAATAAAAGCAGCTGTAAACAAGAAACATCAATATAATAGTGCCAATAAGAAACATCAATATAATAGTGGAACATTTGAATCTTCTATTATATTTTTTTGCTATAAACTAAAGTTTAGGTGAAACAGAGTACTCCCTCTTCTTCTTCTTCGCCGTAGAGCGACACGACTTCTCGATATGTTCATCAATTGAGGTTTGCCTAGACCGACATTCTGGACTGCAAAATGCCTTCTCCCAGCTCCGTTAACAATCATCGGTCTCTTCAAGAATTAAAGTGGATTTCGGTAACTAATTAATGTATTGATGTGGCAAATGCCAAATCTAAAAGAAAATAGTGTAGAATAATTTAATTCTACCAACAAAAAGAACATTAGTCGGCAAAAAAATATATTGTATGACGTTCTTTTAAATAATTTATCCACAACAAGCATATGAAGCTAAAACTTCACCTGCGTCTCCAATCACCCTGGATAATATCGCATCGTACTTTTCAAAACTTTTTTCCTTAACAACATATTTATGTCTTTAATAAAAGTTGTAAAATCTACAGCACCTCCTGTCTGTGTTGGTTTTGGATGAAGATGGAAGAAGGAGAGAGGGAAGGATTTTGTAGATCCAGTAGTAATTGTTGAAACGCGCGAGCAGATTAAAAGAAAAAAAAAAAGATAAAATAAGCACATACGTTGTCGTCAAGCTGCTTGCTTGGGAAGAAAAGAAAAATGAAAAGAACGACGTCGTTTCGTATTAAAAGGCCGGGGCAGAAGAAAAACAAAAAGAAATTGCATATATAGAAAAGGGGTTTAAATGAGAGAAATGGATCTCTTGATTTTCATTGCATGGCAGTTTCCTTGCTTACCAATTTGTACATAAACAAAAAACTTCCATCTAAATAAAACCTAATTTTTTTATTCAAATACCTATTAATTTAAGGGATGCCCTAAATATTTTTCATTCATTTTCCATCGCAATAGTGTCATCTACAACTGTGAGTAATTCTGAGAGGTAACCACACACACATTCTTTTACATCGCATCATGTTTATTTATTTTTTTGTGAGCCTCCATTATTTTTAATCTTATTTATATATACAGTGTACCATGAAAACAATTTCAAAAAAAACAAAGGGTAGTTTTTATTTGCTTGTCAATTATAATTTATATTTCGATACATAGTGAGTAGTGGCAGGGCCAGGGGAGGCCACACGCGAGAAATGGTGTTCCTCCATTATGTAAAATAATGAATCCAATGCTGTGATTTTTAATGTATTTTAGTATTATACTATAACTTTTGTTAAGTAGTTATTAAAAAAAAAATTTGAAGATACTTTATTATTATTTTGGTAATTCAATAATTCACAAAGTAGTCCATGAATTTATGATTTCTGTTTACTAATGAAAAATATTACTCATTTTTCTGTTATTTTTTACACGGTTATATTATGCAGTTAGTTGTAATTAAGGGCAATGGAAAAACCAGTAAAGACCATTGTACTGAGAGTACTAGCTGTTGTCTCTTTCTTGATTGCGTCCATTGTCATGTTTTTAAGCATTCAAACTGTTCAAGTTCAAAATTCTTTCAAGGTCAAAGTCAAATACATCGATTGGAATGGTTTCTTGAAAGTCTCTCTCTCTCTCTCTTTCTTTGTGTTTTTTTTAATTCATCACACTTACTAAAGTTATTATAAATTATCGGAGACAATTACCTATACCCAGTGACTAAGTTCTGAAATTTGTTACCAATTGGACTTAAATTTTTGGGGTTCGGGGAGTTAGATGCTACATCTGATTATTTACGTACCGGATGGATTCAAACAGTAGATTTGATTAAATAACTATCCACCAAGCACCCATACACATAAGCGTGTGTCAATATTTGTAGATCTACAGTTCAAATCCACCTAGTGTAAATAACCATGTGTAGCATTTAATTTCCTTGGTACAGGGGCAGTGCCCTCGAAAAAATGCAGCATTTTTTTTTTGCATAAAATAGAATAAAATTAGAAAATAGGTAAGGAAAATATATTTGTTATGATTTTTTTTTTTGGCATTAATTTATGTTTTGGGTGGATTAATTAATAAAAATAAAGTTGGCCTATACCATTTATTATTATAGTTATTAATTTGTAGTTCTTATTCAAATTATTTCAATTTTGGTCGAGACAGGTTTTGTCTTGTTGTGTACTGCATTGGGTGGTTATACAATGGTCTAGTCATGGCAATACCTTCTGGAAGTCAGCTATGGAAAACTGTCATTGTACTAGATGTGGTAATTATAAAATCATCTTAATTTAATTTAATTTTTTTTAATTGTGAAATTAAATTGCATTCAAAAAAATTAATTTGATAAATCATTCTATTGGGCAGATTGTGAATATCCTAGTTGGTATAAGCCTTGGAGTAGGTTGGCAAACATACTCACTAATTAGGCAAGAAAATATATACGCAGGATGCGCGCCGTTATGTGGCATAACGCCGTATTTCTGCAGCACGATTATGGGTTCGCTGATTACCTCGACTATTGGGTTTGTCGTTAGCTTTGGACTTATAATGGGTACTCTTCATGTTTGTGTAGATCCGTTTCTTTTGGGCGATAATTCTTAGTCTTTTTTTTTATTTCTTTCGAATTCTTGTGATGTTTACCTTTTTTTTTAGAGTGAAAGGGTTGTTTTATAAGATTAGTCAAGTAGTAATTGAACGAAGAGACGGGTTTATTTTATATTATATTCAATGGATTTCGTGCTCGTTTATATAGTATATTTTGCGCAAATTTATAAGAACATATGTATAGTTGTGTGGAAATTTAGGATGATATTATATACTAACTAGTGTTATTCATCAGTTGTAGCATGTACAAAATCGTAATATTATATGCAACTAGTATTTCATTTGTGCGTTTTGGCACACTTTGCCAGCGTTTGCACCGGGAAACCGTTAACCAAATACAATTTTGAATTCATTTATTTTCCCCATCAAATAAATCAACAGAAACAAAATATCATTCACCAAAAAGCGCACACAAACGCAGTAATAATTCGTGAGCCAAAGAAAGCATGGGTATCTATGTACTAACAGGAACGTTACCAAGAGAATACATAACACACGACCAATCGCCGTCTTCCGGAGTGCGAACAGTTTGCAGTGATCTGAGATCGATTTGATCGGCAACCGAAAATGTGTTATAGTGCTTTGGGAGGGCACTGGTGAAAGGAATTTTTTCTCAAAGATAAGTTGACTTTGTCAACAAACTACTCTTTCGTAATTGCTTCCTCTGAATTCCATATTCAAGATATTTCTGTTTCACAGAACTCGAAAAAACAACCTCAGGAACAACCAATTCGATATTTAAGATATTACTGGATTAGGCATTTCATCAATCACCTTCGAGGCATCGTTCTTACTAGTGGGCGGAGCTGAAGCAGGGGCAGAGGAAGAAGATTTATGAGATTCGAAAAGTGCGATTTCTTCGTCAGACTCCGCAAGTAAAGAAACCGCAGGGGAGAGACCTTCATCGACAATAATGGCGGCAAGATATCCGTCGTAAAAGGGCTCGATCGACATCCTCCATATCCGCCTTATCCTAAACATTTTGGAGTTACAATAGTCGTCCTTAATCATGCCATTTTTTAACAAAATCAGTCCGCCGTTTACATAGCCAGTTAAGTTTGACGGAAAATGAACGTGCCCCTCACGTGACTTTGAAATACCAATTACTGAGCTACTCTTACAATCTTAAACATACGTTTTACAACCTTGCAACTTAAACCTCTCTTCCCCAAATTCTATATTTGAAAACCCTAAGAAATGTGAACCCAAAATCTTTAGAAATTGAAGGAGAAGGAACACGATCTTTTGAACCGAAAATTAGGGAAAAATCATTTTGGGTTTCGGGGGAACCGGAATTCTAGGAGATTCGAAGGAGAAGCAATAGATTTTTGTAGAAGAAACGGGGTAAAAAGAGAAATGGCTCGAAGAACCAACGGTGGTCTGGATGTTACGCCGAATTATGGTAAATTTTCTTGTCTATTGGCTATATTTCTGCTAATTTCGGTTGTGTGATGTCTATTTAGATGCTGATTGGTTGTTTTGTTTGTTTGTTTTGTGTTTTTCTTTTCTATAAAATATGTAGTTGCAATGGGGGACGATAGCCTTTTTACAATGAAAATTACGCATGGTGGGATTATGAAGCATACACCTAAAAGAGAGTTAAGGGGTGCTGTAGACTATTTTGATCTTGTTGATGTAGATCAAACTAGTATGCTTGATGTACGGGGTTTTGCTGAGAAGTTAGGGTACAATGATTATAGTACTCTCAAGTTTTGGGTTAAATATGGAAAAAACTTTAATATACAATGTAAACAAATTTTCACAGATGCTGATGTGTTCGATATAAGAAAATATATTCCAAAAAACTTTGAAATTGAGATTTTTATTGAACATCTTATTTCGGAAGGGGTAAGGGGTATGGAGGAGAATCAAGACAGTGGTGGTGATAAACTAAGTGACCAGGATGAATCTAGTGAAGATGATGATGTATTTTATGAATCTGACTTTGATATGGAGGAGGATGACAAATTATTTGAATCTTTTGTGGATCCTGATGTTGAGTTTGCTGGTCTAGAGAAGGGAAAATCTGTAGCCAATGAGTTCATAACTGATGAAATGTTTGATAAAATGCAAAATGAACATGGGGATGCATACTGTGTGGGCAGTGATGATGACTTTGTTAGTACTTATGGGAGTGAAGATGAGGCTGATAGAGTTCATTACCCGAAATTTAATCCTAAAACAGACCACAAAAACTCAGAATTGAAAGTGGGAATGATTTTTAGCTCTAAGGAAGTGGCTAAATTTGCTATTCAAAGTCAATGTTTTTGGAGAGGCATGATGGTTAAATTTGTTAAAAATGACAAATAAGACTGAGGGTTGTTTGTAAAAAGGATGGTTGTTCTTGGTTTACTTATTTGTCAAAGATGCAAAATGATTCTTCTTGGCAAATTAAGAGTTATAACTCAGGACATAGTAAATGCTCTTGGAATTACAACAACACTAGTCTGAAATCATCTTGGATCGGGGAGACTTTTCTGAAAAAATTCAAGAAGAATCCAAAGTTAGGTACAAATGAGTTCAGAAATGAGCTTTGTACAACTTTAAAGGCTAGTGTGTCTAAATATGTGGCCTATAGGGCAAGAAGAAAAGAGCATTAGAGATGATTCAAGGTTCAATGGAGGAACAGTTCACCAAGATTTGGGATTATTGTTTGGAATTTGAAAGAACAAATCCAGGTTCGACAGTTAGAGTGAAACTGACCGATGAAAACAGATTTCTCAGAATGTATATGTGTTTTAATGCTTGCGAAACTGGCTTTAAAAATGGTTGTAGGCCTTGATTGGTGTTGATGGGTGTTTTTTGAAGGGGAATCATGGGGGACAGCTGTTGAGTGCAGTGGGTCTAGATGTAAATAACAATATCTACCCCATTGCATATGCAATAGTTGAGGTTGAGAATAAGGACAGCTAGATGTGGTTTTTGAGTTTGTTGGACATTCATATTGGATTTGAAGATCAATTCAGATGGACATTTATGTCAGATAAGCAAAATGGATTGATTCCAGCTTTTGAAACACTGCTTCCTAATGTTGAAAATAGATTTTGTGTTCGACATTTGCATAGCAACATGAAGAGAGATGGGTTTACTGGAATGGCTATCAAAACAGCTTTATGGGCTGCAGCCAAGGCTACTAGAATAGAGGAATTTGACAGAAGAAATGCAAGATTTGAAAAACATAGATG
>NW_012193721.1:65133-150077 GCF_000504015.1 Erythranthe guttata | reverse complement strand
TTTGTTAGACAAGAAATGTAGCTGCAAAAAATGGGATTTAAGTGGTATTCCCTGTAAACATGCTTGCTCAGCAATCTGGTGTAGGAATGAAGAACCAGAGGCATATGTCCATCCCTGTTATACAGTTGAGTCATATTTGAGATCTTATGAAAATCCAATTTTCGGGTTCAATGGTCCTGATTTGTGGCCTAAAAGTCAGTTGGTTCCTCCACTGCCACCACAATATTCTGAGAAGGTTGGTAGACCCCAAAGGATAAGAAGAAGGGAGCCAGGTGAACCACCAGCTGCCACTTCCAATCCTTTTAGGTTGACAGGTGTTAAGAGGGTGAACAAGTGTAGAATTTATGGGGAGACCAGTCATAACTCAAAAATATGCAAGAAAGACAATTTTCCCAAGTTGAACACGGGCATAATCAACAAGCAAGTGGATCAAAGACTGCAAGAGCTGCAACTGGACAAAGAGTTGCATTTGGACCAAGAGTTGCAACTGGATCAAGAGATGAAGTTGGATCTGCATCAAACTTACATGAATTTGTGTCAACTCAAGCTTCAGTATCTACAAAATCACCAATCCAACAACAAAATAATTCAACTAGGAGTACATTACAGGTTTGAGAATTGTGATTACACTGTCTCTTTTTGTATTATTATTTTTTATAGTTACATTTCATAATTTAAAAAAAATATGTTTGTGTTTATGCAGGTGAGGAGGCCTCAGGTTCAGAAGAAAGCAAATATGAAAAGGAATACAAGAGCAATAATGGGCTCATTTCAGGCCAGCAAATCTTCCCCAGTCATCAATGCTCCCATGATTGTGAAAGGAGGCATGAATTTTATAACAGTGTCTAATTTAAGGTCAAGTCTAACAAATGTCACCAATCCAACTTAAAGTCAAAATGCATCATCAAGGATTCCTATGTCAATTCAGCCTACATCAAATCCATCTCCCTCTCAACCTGCTTCAAATCCAATTCTAAGTCAGCATGTTTCCAAATCTGCCTCAATTTTATCAGCTTTCAGGACTGATTACAAGAAGTGATCACTTATTTTGTTATTTCAATTTCCAATTCAATGTTTTGTAATTTCACTTTGAAGACTTCATGTTTTGTGCATTATTTTGGGCTTGGATTATTTTGAGACTTCAATGTTTTGTAATTTCACTCTGGAGACTTATGTATTGACTTATTTATGGATCTTTGACAATGTTCTGTTTCTATTTGAAACTAATGTATTTCAGTGTACTTTTTTGAGTTTATGGTATTTTGAGCTTATGGTTATATGTATGACAGTTTTATTTGTTGTTTCAATTATGTTTAATGTTGTAGCATAAATATCGTACAAACAGTACTCAAAATACTAATACTCATTACATAAAAGATGAACTTCCAAATTAACAGAACAAAATGCCATTACACATTACAGTAAGTACTTTTCAATAAGAAACAACACATTCTAATCCCTAAGCTGCAACAATGCATTTTTTTCCATCTGCATACTCATAACTACAATACCTATCAATAAAATAAAAACACTCAAAGCCACAACACATAACTTCATCCTTTTATTATGAAATGCAACCAAATCCTCCAACTTCTTGCATCTTTTTTTGTACTTCAAAGTTCCTTTTCCTTGCTTCTCTTCATTTTCCAATTTGTTGATTTTTCTAAGTAGCCCAGTGATAATTCTCTTTGACCTATCACACATTTCAGGATCCCACCATCTGAATACATCACACTTCTCGTTTGTCTGTAAAAAAAATTATAGAAAACAAATAAAAAATATTTGGACATAGAAATTGCACAAATAACAAAAATAAAATTAAATTTACCCCATAATTTGGGCAGGCCTGAAATCTTCTCCCAGGATTTTAGGTTGACCATGATGTAAATAATGGCAGCTCAAGTCCACATTTACATCGTAAATATGGTTGTCGATCTTCTCCATAGTTTTCTTTATCATTAGAGGAGTATATATAGTTATTACTGGAATTTCTGCTCATTTTCTATACCGAAGTCAAAGAATAACGTATAATCGTGAGAAAATTCCCATCAACTCATCAATTAATAGAAAAATCAATCGAATTGGGGAAACTTACCGTGTTGTTTCACCGATATTTCTCCTCCATAAACCTCAAAACTATCAAGCAAGGAACGCCTCAAATGTTTCTCAAATCTTTTGGTGTTATTTCATATCATATACTGATGTTGATTCCTATCAAAATTAGAATTAGGGTTTGGAGAAAATTTTGGCGATGTTGATTCAGAATTGAATTAGGGAATTTTCCATGTTTATAAGAAGGGGGTTGGTATTTCAAAGTCATGTGAGGGGCACGTTCATTTTCCGTCCAACTTAACTGGCTATGTAAACGACGGACTGATTTTGTTAAAAAATGGCATGATTAAGGACGACTATTGTAACTCCAAAATGTTTAGAGACATTTTTGGAAAAGTGGGTAATGTTTGAGGATGAAAATTGTAATTTTCCCGTTAATTTTATGTTGCGTGTAAGTATGTGATTCTTACTATTTTATTCAATGATTTACACTATTTAAGATTTAATTGATTAAAATATAATTTTATTAATTGTTTTACAAATATAAAAAAGAAAAGGGGCAATTTTCTATAGGTTCCAATATATTATAATTTATGTGTGTAAATTCAAGTCAAAATTTAGCAAACAACAAAGTACCTATTATTTCGCCAAATGCAAACAGCAAACTGAAAAAACAAAATCCATAATTTGTATTAATGAATTACAAATAAAAAATTACCTATGACTTCGCCAAATGCAAACAGCAAACTGAAGAAAAACATTCAACAAAAGTTACATTATCGAATTGCCAATAAACTACCTTATGACTTGGCCAAATGCAAACATCAAACTGAAAAAAAAAAAAAAAATCAGCATCATTAAACACATTAACCAAAAAATTGTTTATGGAACAATTTGCAAACAACAAAAACATTAAACAAAATGTTTGTAAAATGTAACTTAAGACATACCTTGCAAATTGTAAACCAGAGGAATCGAATCTCAACACCAAACGCAATTCTTCAAACAACAAACGAAGTTAAATCAACCTGGAAACGGAAATTGCTAACAACAAAAACGATGGGAAGGTGCTACGTACGGGAGACACAATGTGAATTTGTGCTATGATTTTGGATTTATGATTTTCTTTTTTTGGAGGGGATGTTTGTTGTCCTCTTTAATTATTTCACCAAGAAATCATCTCATAATCTAAAAATATCCTTGTTTTTTCCTTCTCTCGAATATTTCTTCATCAAAAAAAGAAAAAAAAAAATAAAATAAAAAAAAGATAAAAAAAAAGAAGCACGAGACACAGAGAGAGGCGTGAGAGTGGAGATGCAGAAGAAGAGATAGATGAAGAATTAAATATAGAGGAGATTAACGTGAGATTGGAGAGAGAAGATATATAAGATTTGTTTTCTTATTAATTGAGGCTATTTATGTATATATACTAATTATTTTAATTTATTTATAATAATTTATTGGGTCAAAGGACTTATGCCTATATTCATCTAACAACTATGATCTCTACCTATATAAGTCCTTGTCTAGCAAACTAGTAACTCACCCGTGCGATGCACGGGGATTAATTCAAAAAAAAATGAGTTAATGTAGACAAGCAATCGAGAAAAAATATGTCGAGAATGTAAAGAATACAATTGAACAAAAAATAACAAATTCGTATCTTAATTTATCAATAAAAAATCACCTTTAAAAAAATAAACTGACAATGTTATAAACACCCTCCACGTTGAAGTGTAACAAATAACTCCGATACTGAAATTAAAGCAATGCACCGGTCTTACACATGAATCTGAACGTGGTTAAAGAAGACCATGAAACTACAATTAGATTTACGATCAAAGGACGAATAACCTGTTACTTTTCATCATTTTCAATATATATGTAAGTTGAAGACATTACGTAGATAAAGAATATATATATATATATATATATATATATATATATATATATATATATATATATATATATATATATATATGTGTGTGTGTGTGTGTATGTGTGTGTGTGTTATATCAAAAAAAAATCGATTATTCAAGTGGAAATATATTATATGTTGCGAATAAAATTGAACACACATAGAGTGTACACATTGAAATAATAAAGAAATATAAATATATTATCGATAAATGATGTTTGTCAATGTGTACATTAATATTGTTTGGAATACTTCTTTGGATTAATCACCGCATTCGCCCTTGATGAAAAAATCTTTATTCCAGATCTAATCTTTATTCCAGATCATAATACTAATGTTCATACTAATATACCAATGCTAACACTAATACTGAATGAATACTAATACTTAATAATAATCATAATTCTTATCCTAATCTCAATCATAATCCTAACCCTAATTCTAATTCCAATACTAATGCTAATAGTAATTCTAATACTAATACTAAATCATATTACTAATCATAATAGTAATGCTAATTATCATGTTAATACTAATTCTAATTCTAATCATAATCCTAATCGTGACCATAATTTTAAGCATAATCTAATGCTAATATTGATCTTAATATTAATCTTCATATTAATCTTACCATTAATCCTAATACTAACTAATAGTAATACTAATATTAATACCTCATGTAGCAACATTTTTAGCTATTTGTGTTATCTATTACTAATATAATATAGTCAGAATTTCAAAGAACCAACAGACGAAAGATTCGATCATCATAAAATATTGGAAATAAGGATTCTCATATAACTGAGTAAGGTCAAATCAAAGATTAATACACAGTGTGGTAGATTTTTACTCTCATTTTTGTGTGTGTTGCATCTACCATAATGAAATGTAATATATGTTGTGATGCATTGGGATAAATGGGTTAATCCACATATTTATAATTAAATAGGATGTCGACAATAAATAAAGATTTCATAAATTACGAACCTATACCAAATCATATAACTATTAGTTATAATTATGTAAATTCTAGTAATTTGATTTAAAGAAAAAAAAAAAAAAAAAAAAAAAGAACTTTGTTCATTGAAGGATGTAGTTCGTCTAAAACATAAGAATATAATTGATTATAATATATTGCATGATACTATTAACCTTAACTGAAAAATTATGAATAAATTGTGGATTGGATATATTTGTAGAACTTATATTAATATTTTAACTTAAAATAATTTATATTCGGAGTTGATGACATTCACATATTAGTAAATGAAATCAAATCAAACAGATAAAGAAACAACCCGAAATAATAAGACAATAACTTCTACAAAAAAATCTTACAATATAAAAAATTTAAATATAAAGATGATTAATTTTACAATTCAGTTAAATACGGTATTTAAAATCTTTCAATTCAGTTAATAGAAATTAATTATATATAAAGACTTAATTGTACTATATATGTTGCTATTTATATTATACCGTATTTAAAAATCAATAAATTCAGGTAAAAATTTTACCATTGAATTTTGAATTAAAGAGTAAACTAAGAGGGTCTTTGGCTAAACTTATTTTAAACAACTGATAATCTCTTACGTCTGATAAGATGTTTTTAGAGCTGATAAGCTGTTACATCTTAGTTTTAGGATTAACTTTTAGAGTGTTTGGATAATGAGCTTATTTTCTATTTTTACTCATTATAAGATCTTAAATAAAAATGTGGGGTAGAGGTACTTATTTAAAAAGATCTCAGTTGATCTCCAAGAGCTTATTTAAAAAAAAAATTAAGATCTATTTTTTAAAATTTACCAAACACTTTGGAAGAGCTTATAAGCTCTCAAACATCTTATAAGCTCTCTTTAACATCTTATAAACTTATAAACTTAGCCAAACACCCTCTAAATCAATCAAAGATGTTATGTACGAATCTTGCAATATTGAAGAAACTTTTTTTATTGATGATTAGATATTTTACATAAATTAGTCATTCCTTATTAATATGTAATAAATGATTAGACAAAGATTATACGCAATAATAGAAATTGGATATAATTGATACAATCTTTGACAATTATTTTATGTTTACCTTATTTATAATTTGAAATATACCATATTCATAATATACCCGTTTTTATAATTTAAAATGTGGTATAATAGAAATTGTTAAAATTTCAAATTTCAAAATATTGTATATTTATTAAATAGTAAAATTATTTTTAATTCGCAATACGGTATAATAGAATAATTTAAACTACGGTGTAATAGAAGTTATATACAAAAAATATTGTGTATTTATTAAATAGTAAAATTAAAAAATAAAACATTTTTTTAGAATTTTTTTTTAATGGAATGGATATTCGAATATTCCAAAATATTGAAAATTCAAAAAAAAAAAAAAAAACTGTATTCCTTTATTTTAATATTTGAATATTAGAAAAATGTTTTTGTCTGAAAAATATTTGAATATTCAGTAAAAGGATTGAGTATCATGAATTTTTTCAACAAATATATTTTGAAATACTGAAAATATAATAAGATTTTTTATTTCGAATATATAAAATATTAACTTTGAAAATAATATATCTACATGTGGTAATTATTTAAATGAGTGTATAAATGTTAAATAGGAAATAACTTAATCACATACCAAAATAAAATTGACAACTCACCAATTGAAGAATTCACCTCATGAATTGAACTCCAACTAAGCAATTTTGATAAATGACATCATCATTTGCCACATGTCAATCATTGAGGGCATAGATCCTCTTTTAATATTATACTGGTAACTCACTCGTGCGATGCACGTGGATCAATTCTAAGTTCAATTTTTTTTAATGACTAAAACACGTCGATGTTGTAAATCAAACACCTTCACGAATGAAAAGAGGATTATAATGCGATGTATAAATAATATAAAAAATGAAAATATATTTTTAAATAAAATAATTGAACGAAAACTTGAATAGTTGATATATAATACGGTTTAATCTATTTTTTTTTAAACAATATCAATTTCATTTGATTTAAGTACCGAGATAAATAAAATTGATAAAGAAAATATAAAATATGAAAAACTTTGATATGAATATAAGATACATTGTCTGACCTAAATGGTACAACTATCCCATCCCGGATCCTTAACAGAAAACTTAATTATCAAAGTAGTGTTTTACATCACATGCATTGACATCGTCTCTTACTCATGTACTACCTTGCGAGTAACATGCACATTTTTCATTGTTCAAATGCAATAAGTGATACACATTACTGAAACACAAATCACCTAAAAGTGTAAGAAATAAATACAATTTATACTAAAGTACATTGATTTAAAAAAAAATTCAGTGGAGTCGATAGTAAAATTAGCTTAAAGTACAAATAAACTTAACACGACAAAATAATTATACATATAAATATTACAAACAATAAATGTGTATTTCAATCACAATATACAATAACTATGATGAACATTTATATTCCCTGAAAAACTTCCTTGTAAACAATATTGCAAGTAATATTAGTCGCCTTCCGGCTTGATAACAAAAGAAAATATTAATATTAATACTAATACTAATACTAACTAATACTAATACTAATACTAATACTCATATTGATATTCACACCGATACAAATATTGATACTACTACTGATATTAATATTAATAATTATACTGATATTGATACTACTACTGATACTAATAAAGATACTAATACTCATAATTATTTTGATATTTATACTCATATATATTAACACTGATAGTATCATATTAACATTGACACTGATACTGATATTGATACTAATTTTGATACTAATACTAATACTAATATTGATATTCATACTTAATACTAATATTAATATTGATTCGTACACTCATATTAATACTCATACTGATACTGATACTGAAACAAATATTGATACTAATATTGCCGCTGAAAATAATATTGCTATTGACATTGATATTGCTACTGATATTGATATTAATACTGATACTAATACTAATAATCATATATATAATTAACTTATACTAATATTGATACTCATACTGATACATTGATACTCATCTCATACTGATATTTATACCTATAATGATATTGAAACCAGTATTGATAATGATATTGAAATAGCTACTTATATTGTTAGTAAAAATGATACTAAAACTGTTGTTAAAAATGATACTAAGAATACTTATACTAATACTAATACTAATAATAATACTAATACTAATACTAATACTAATACTACTGCTAATACTAATACTAATACTAATACTAATACTAATACTTATACTAATATTAATATTAATACTAATACTAATACTAATACTAATACTAATACTAATGGTCATACTAATGCTAATGCTAATGCTAATACTAATGCTAATGCTAATGCTAATGATAATTATAATGCTAATGCTAATACTAATATTAATGATAATCCTAATATTAATGCTAATGCTAATGCTAATACTAATGATATATAATCCTATACTAATGGTAATGGTAGTGCTAATGCTAAATTAATAATGCTAATACTAATGATATACTAATATTAATACTAACCTTAATGTTAATCTTAACATATTAACAATGAGAAATTCACTAAATTTTGATTTTCAGAAACCTTGAAAACTCGAAACGAATCATTGAATCTAATCACAAATAGGAAGATTTTGATAAAAATACATATATCAACTCAAAGGATTACGAAGAAAAAAATACCTTACTGAATAGATAAGAATGTTCAAGCACTGCAAAAAGCAATGGGTCCTCAAGCGATGATTACAAATATAATATAATTAAAATAATGTTGATTGTACACCAGTCTTAATTTAAATAATTTTGGCAAAATATAGAATTATTAATTAAAGTAAAATTTCATTAATATTTAAATTATCATCACAATCCTAATATCATGATGATAATCATAATCCTAATGCTATAATTCTAATAATAATACTATAAGATTTCATGGCATGCAATAACACTATAATATTCCATGCCATGGATTAGTATATCTTCCAATTCATGTTTATAAATGTAAAAGAATATATAATATTTTTTAAAATTTAAATATGATTTATTGAGAGTAAAAATGGGTCACCACCCATTTCTTTTCCATCCTTAAAATATGATGTTATACCTATTTTTTCACCAAATTCTATTCTTGGGTGAAGAAATGGGTCATCTCCCACCCCGTAACACATCATATTACGCTTTAACCATTTTTTGTTAAAAATAGGGTTTAGTGATATTCAATGCATTTGATCAAAGTTTATACCAAGTAATAAAATAAGAATATTTAACCATTTCACCATATGTAGAGAATGGTTAGGTAGACCATGACGTTTCACCAAATATATCACAAAATAAAAAATTTAATTTTTAACATTATTTCAATCTATTTTATTTTTAAAGATTATAAATTCGATTTTAAGAAATATTTTTTTTAACTATATATTATAATATTATGTTATGAATTTCAAAAAACAACCGAAATATGAAATAAATTTAACACGAATTATTATGCATATGATAAAATCATACATAAATAATGATTTCATAAACTACCACATAATTACATACATATTTTGTGCAATTATCTATAGACATATAATCGACGTTAGTACCTATTGAAGTAAAAATAATTGTTAATCTCATATGAAAATTAAATAAAATTTAACTTAACTTTAATCTATTCTATAGTTGTTAATATATTTTTTTATTGCAAAAAATATGAATATCTGACAGGGGAGAAAAGTTAAGAAAATAAATTGTGTTAAACATATTTAGTAGCAATGTAATGGGCTTAATCCTACTTTGCATCCTTGAAATATAAATAATTGACACTTTGCACTCTCGAAATTTTTTATAGCACTTTGCACCCTTGAAACACAATGAATAATGTACAATGCACCCCAAATGAATTTTTATAGGTCATTATGGTAAATTAATATTTTTAGTGCTATTTATAGAATGCCTAATGTCCAATTAATTTTTTTTATTCATCAATCATTTCGAAACTACAAAGTGCACAAATAAACAAATATATATTATTTTTTTCTTCACAAAAAGTATTCTTCAGTAATTAGGTATTAAATTATTTGAAAATTATATTTTCTTTCAAATATTTCTATCAAATATGTTCACTAATTAATTTAACAAAATCATCAATGAAATAATTTAGTGAGAATATTTTTTTTGTACGAAAATATAGTTTTTCGGTAATTTGTTGTTATTTTTGTTTTTCACATTTTGTACGCACGAAATTATATTGGGGGTGGAAGAAAATAATAATTTAATTTATTATTTGCACCCTTGAAATAAAGAAAACCAATACAAAATGATATTACCCTCATTAAATATTCAACTTAGGGTGTATTGTAAACAATTTATTGTATTTTGAGGACGCAAAGTCATATTATTTTTTTTCGAAGTGGTGAAACTTGAAATTTATACTGATTGCAAATAGTGTAAAAATGTAATAAACATTTATTTTAGAAAAAATATATTCAATTTATTAATTATAACTTAAATTTGTGTAATCAAATTAAATCAAAAAATGTGTACCAATCAATACAAATGTTGCTCTCATTGACTTTTTAGAACTCGAATACTCATTCAGTGTTTCATTGTTATGGTTACATACTCAAAATTTCAAAGATTAACCAACTTCAAAAAAAAAAAGGAAAAAAAATTAGGAAGTATACAAAATACGATATAATTGGCTACAAATTCGTATTTGTGATTTGTGATTTTCTTTATTGAACTAAATATATTGATTGAATTTACAGTATTGTATAATATATTAAAAAATGAAAATAAAGGATAAATTAGAAAAAAATATTGATTATTATGATCAAAATTAATACAATTTATAATTGATATTTCATAAATCAATAGTTACCATTTGCAAAAAAAGATGGGAGTTAAGTGCTGTTAAAAAAAATGAAAGCAATATAGAAAAAATATTAATTTATAAATTCCAAACTAAAAATATTATAAATTGAAAGTCGTTATCTCACTAAATCATGCAATTAAATAATTTCAGTCACTCATTAACCAACTAATTTAACTAAATTCTTGCACTAACGTATGCATTAAGTTGTTGCACATATCACATAATGAATCAACATTTTTATAAGTGAATATCTCGTAAATAACTTTGAAGTACGTGATGCACTATATTTATCAGTTGAAATATCTATGTGAATGCATAACAAAACCTGAATGATAAAAACAAACATACATAGTCACGAAGAAAAAATAATTTGTAGATGTAGTGGCTTAAGACTCTCGTCTGTCATATCGCCAATCGATGCCAATTCTTTTCGTCAAACTGAGAGAATAATCTATTAACGAATTTGAACTAAAAATTACAACTACATTGCAATATGTTGATATTGATACGTTGTATTAATATATATTATATATTGAATGATTCAAACCTTTTTTTTCTTGCGCCGCCTCTAGATTCATGATGTTAGACGTCCAAATGTTTGATTTTAATTTGCATCAAAGATAATATTCAATGATGACATTGTCATTCCTCTCATCTATAATAAGGGCCCATTTGATATACACCACTCATATGGAACATATATTGGGCTAGGTCCACCCCTAAAATTCTTTCTTTGATATAAACCCTTGGGGAGGTAAAAGTACTATTGGGCCCTTATGCTCAATTTCCACCCAACTGCATTCAGCATTTTCGCCCCTACATTCAGCATAATGCTGAACTGCATTTAGCATTTTAGGCATGCATTTATCATTTTTATAGATTATTTTAATAAAAATATAAATTCTTATTCTATTATTATTTTTTATAGGGAAATGATGAATACAGAACGGCTTTTAGTAAATGTAGGACATTTTTTTAATTTTAACTTTTACAGAACCGCTTTTAGTAAATGTAGGACATTTTTTTAATTCTAATTTTTATCCCTATTTTAGAACGTATTTTAGTAGTTATAGAAATTTTAATATAAACTAGCAAACACCTGTGCGAAATACTCTTAAAAGCAAACACCACCTCAAATTTTCTTCGATCTCTTTCTTTGAGCTCCAACTGTTATTGGAGATTCACTAGCTACTTACAGCTACTATATAATTCACTAGCAACTATATGTATTAATAAAAAATGCTTAAATAAATTATAAACAATACAATTTTCCAAAGACTAAAACTTGAATGTTACCAAGAGTGTTAACAGTGCAAAGAATTCAAAGTCACACCAAAAAAGAGTTACTGAGACGTGCATCTAAATGCAGACAAACCTATTAGAAGCATAAATAAAATAAAATTCAAATAACTGATAAAACCTGAGTATCGAACTTAAAGAAAAACAAGAAAAAAGAAAGAAATAAAAACATACAGTAGCAAATAAAAAAAAAGGTATAACACAAATATCTATTTCTTTGCAGTTGATTCTAAATCCCACCGTTTTATAAATGCTATTGCAACATTGGCAAATTGTGTCACATCCTCCTCCAATGATTTCCACTAAAGGCATTTTGTACCTAATGTAAAAAAATTGAACGGTTGTATGTAACACAATTCTTCAATGGAACAGTAAATATAGAAAAAATAAATTATACGAAATAACTTACTTATTTGTCTTATATGTAGAGTCAATTAGCAATACATATGGAAATAGTCTAAGAAGCCTGATGGACTCTGAATGTGCAAACATAATATCAGTAATATGTTTCGTAGTTGGATCCGCTCGATACCAATGTGCATAATCATTTTCTTGAATACAACACATGAGTTGCTGTACAACTGTTTTACCACCCATATCTGCAACTTTAATCTTCTTCCTCGCATTATATATATGCCTTAACGTCGTCTTAATGCCCGGATACTCACGTCGTAGATGGTCTAATATTTTCTTCGGCTTTACGTGACTTTTGGTTAATGAGGCAATAGTAGCACACTGATCTTTGCTCAATCTGCTCACCAATCCGTGGCCATGGTGATATGTTGCCGGCGGGTGATTATGTTTTCCACTCAATATTGTCATTCGCCATTTACCCTCTGTAAATTCATGAGCTACCAACATGAAAGGACAACGACATTTTTTCGTGCCAGTGAATTTTGGCCTCGCCACATCTATATTATTCTTCATTCGTGGTTTCCCGTAACATTCGCACGATAGATATACTTTGTGCTTACGACTAGTTTGTACAATAAGGAACATACCGTGTTCTTGAGCAGTAGACTTCGCCCACTCTTTAAATTCGTTTTCACTACAAAATATTTTGTCCGATGAGAAATATTCACTATAATCGACTTCTTTAGACGACTTGAGATGATCCTGGTCCAAATTAGTACAAAAATAAATATATATTATAAAATCTGGTACATAAAATAGAAAACGGAAAATCTAGCACATAAAACAGAAGAAAAAAATTCGCACCGAAATGAATTTTTTTACCTCACTTTCAATCTCACTTTCAGCTGTATCACCCTCCAAAACTATTAAATCCATGTTCTTGGTGATTGATGATGATTAATTGTGTGATATTCTCCCAAAGTAATGTTGATATGGAGACTTACAAAAAAAAGTTTGAAAGAATAAGATGAGATATATTACGTTTTGAATTTTTAAATAAAGTGTCTACGTTTACTAAAACTCTTCATTGGATAATCTGTCAAAATAATGTCGTTAAAAAATTCTAAAAGAAAGGGATTTGACAAAATATGATGGGATACATATTTTTGAATATTTAAAATAAAATGTCCTATATTTACTAAAACTCGTCCTGCATTTATCAGCACCCTTTTTTATATATATCGTATTTTGTATTTTTATTTTTTTTTTTACTTTTTTTTTTTATTTTTTTTTATTTTTTTTACGTTTTTCATTTTTTTTTAATTTTTTTAATTTTTTTAATTTTTTTTAATTTTTTTAATTTTTTTAATTTTTTTAATTTTTAATATTTTAATTTTTTTAATTGTTTTTGGATAAATTTACTGTACTGAATTGACTATATATGACTACAGTATACCACAGTCATGTATAGTAATATGTAATCATGTTATGTCTTTTTACCCCAAAATTAATCTACATCAACAACAAAATTCACAATTTAATCTTGATATTATAAATCAACTAACCCAAAAAAATTGAAAAAAACACAATCACATGCATATAATCTTTAAAACATGAACACGCATTATTACTATACATTAAAAAACACATAACATACATATAAATATATGTTACTACACGTGACTATAGTTATATACAATTATCTATAGTTATATAAGTGGCATAAGTCTGGAGTACTGTAGCATGAATCCAACTTCACAAAGGCTCTTCATCGAATTTTATTCTCTGCATGACATAAAATTATAATAAAAGCAAAACCTGCGACAAAAAAATACGAGTCAAATAGCAAATGGAACATGCGAGTTAGGTTACATGAAAAATACAAAAAAAACATGATTTTTTGGTTGATAAATTTACGGGGTAATTTTCTATACACCCTCCATTATTAGATTATATTGGTTAAAATCCAAGTCATAAGTCCAATATTGCTATAACCCCCTACTATTTTTTATGGCTGATTTGCCCTTTAGCAGAAATAGGAAAATTATATTCTTAAATATATATATTCCTATTAATCCTCCATAAAAACCGGTTTTAGCATAAATCGTGCTGCAAAACGTCAATTGCAAATCCTCCCCAAATTGTATTTTTCCATCGTTAATCTCTCGAAAAACAAAACTTCTCCCTGCCCCCTTTTCTTCAATGCAATCTCTGTTCCCCTATCGTTGTTCTCGAGAACGATGTAATCTCTATAACTTCTGCAAATCGCCAACAAAGAAAACACATCCTAGAGGATAGTGCAAAATCGAAACATACAAGTAATTTGATTTGTGATTTTGTAAATGTCTTTAATGGCGATTCATTGACGGAATGCAATAGGTTATTTTTATAACATAAGTGAAAGATGCAAATTAGAGGTTTTAACCCCATGTAATTTTTATTTTTATTTTTCGTTTTGACATTATTTTTTGTTTGGTTTTACTGTTCATTTACAATATTTTTCCGGTTGTTTTGCGTTTTTGTTACATCTTTTAATAACTCGATTGCGATTTTTTGTTTTGTCGTCTTTTGTGCTTTTCGGCCCTTTGGAGTATTTTGTTAAATTTGTCTTTTTCCTCCTAAATCCGTTGATTGTTTGTTTGGAGTTTCCTGGTATGTGTTACATTATTTTGTGTTTTCATTTTGCTGTTTTGTGATACATTTGTTTTTTTTTGTTCATGTTATTTTCTGGTGTCGATTGCAACATATATTCGATTTCGTTTTTTTTTTTCTGTTTGCGATTTGTTGTTTCTAGCGTAGTGTATTTTGCACTTTGATATTTATTTTGCATTTTGCGTTTTGCACTTTGATGTTTTTTTTTCATTTTGCATTTTGCATAGGTACCGACATGGTTGTCCAATAATTTTTTTTTTCAATTGAACAGTTGATTTGACGAAACGGGAGAGGAAAATAGATGAATTATTTGCCTCTTCAAAAGGAGGGAAGCAACGATGAATCAAGCCAAATCTATTTGCACGATAACACAAAGCCATATTAAGTTTCAACATCGCCTCAACAAACCAGATTTGGTTGATTGTGGGATTTTTGTCTTGTATATGGCAAGGCAGTTGTGCATGCAACAACCATTAGTGAGAAAACCTCAGCAAGTGGGATATCGCACTCGAAAAACTTTTAATTATCAGTTCTTGAACGACGAGGATACCGTTGAGTTTAATTATATTTTTTTTATGATATTTACTTATGTTTAGCAGAGCTTTGATTTTTATTTGTGGCATTATATTTTTGTTGGATTTTGATATGAACTATTTTCTAATATATTCCAAATTCAAGCAGTTATTTTGTGTATTGGTATATGCTTGCCAATTCATAAGTTCTTATAAATTCAGTACATTGTTAAAAAAAACAGGCAAAGTGTCAAAGGGCTTTAGTCGATTTTTGTTATGCTATACACTGCTGCAACAAAATTCTCACAAGGCTTTAGTCTTCATTCCACTGTTATAGTTTGCATTTTGCTATTGTAATTTATAAGCAAACTGCAAAAAGAAAAGGCAAAGTTCAAATAATACAATACCACCTGCAAAAATAAATATATGGCGTCAAAAGTGTAGATAATATTATACCAAAAAATTACATCATATATAACATCAACATGCACAAATATAGTTGAGCAATAACAAACACATCGTATATGCAAACGGCAAACATAAAAATCAAAAGTGCAAACAATACCATGCCAACAACTCAAAAAAATATATATAACATCAAAGTGTAAAATATAGTCTGCTAGAAACAGCAAAATGCAACAATATGCACAAATATAGTCGAGCAACAAACACATTGTATATGCAAACTGCAAACATAAAAATCAAAAGTGCAAACAATACCATGCCAACAACTCAAAAAAAATATATATAACATCAAAGTGTAAAATATAGTCTGCTAGAAACAGCAAAATGCAAAACAAAAAACCACCAACATCGAAAATTGTGCAAATCGACATAAATAGATGAAAAAAAAACTTGATGTTTGTTGTTAGATATGGACATTATAACATGATGTTTTGCTGTTTGATGTTTGAATTATGAATGGATTTTTAAAGTTTGATATTTACAGAACATATATTAACAGTGACAATCATGTATGAAAAAAAAAAACTTAAAACAGTAAATAAAAGCAGCAAAAGAGTACAAATATATTCGAGCAAAAACACATTATATACATAAACAACAAGAATTAAAAGCAAAGTGCAAATAGTACCATACTAACAACAAAAAATAAATATATAACAACAAAGTGTAAAAAAAAATAGCAAACAACAAACACAATTTTCGTCTCAAAATTATCAGATTTAGTCGATGTCCTTGAGCCTCTAGATACGGAACTGCTCTGACGATTAAATACGGAATGAATTTATCGGCTGAGAACGAGCGAGCCATTTTGTACTCGTTTTGGTTTGCACGAAAAAAAAAAAACCATTTGAAATCTTCTCCTGATGAGCAAATAAAGAGAACATATGTGAATCGGGCTCAATCACTTTCTGTATGGTCATCTTCTCCTTCAATCTTGCACCATCAACCCTAAAAAAATCACAAAATTTAATTTAATGCCTGCCAAGTTGAATCAAAAGTCTGAATTCGAATTTCAATCTCGAAATCTAAACCAGAGATTTTGCGAAATAAAATAAGAGTGTCGTCAAAGATGAATCAACCACGTTTCATAAACTCCTTTCCAACAACAAAACAAACCTATTGACGTAGCTCCTCTTCATGTTGATAGCAATACGAAAAACAAAAATATACCTAATTGCATTAGATTTCACGAAACTAAAGCCATACAATTCTAAGATCTTATAACGATGAATGAGTTCTTTAATTCTACCACGGATAAACTCCCGATATTTTTTTTTCAACCCACGTCTCATAACTTCCTTCCAAATCTTACAACGTGATATTTAGGATTTATTCAACGTAATTTACTGAATTAACTGCTTCCTTAATTAAATAATTTACTGGAAGGGTATTTATGTCCGTAGGCTTATAATTTTAATTAATTTAATTAAAAATTTTGGTCAAAGGGCCTATAGCTATACTAATCTAACACATTGGACTCATAGCCATATAAGTTTGAAATAAGGGGGGTATAGCTAATTATCCCTAAATTTACTGAACTAAAATCGACTACAAATGACTAGTATACTACAAGTCCTATATATAGTCATGTATAGTTACAAGTAGTCATACTATACATGACTACATGTGACTGACTATATGTGACTGTATATAACTAAATATAACTGTATATTCACCTGACTCAAATCACCCATGTAAGTAACCATTACTGGTTAAATTTCTATTACAGACAAACAAAGCTCTCACACATTAGGTATTTAAAATCATCTTCAAATAAATACAAAAGCAAATTACATCTATATGATTTATAATAAAAAATCAAATTACATGAAAAATACAAAAAACAATATGATTTTTTTGTTGATAAATTTACTGAACTAAAATCGACTACAAATAACTATATTATACTACAAGTCCTATATATAGTCATGTATAGTTGCATGTAGTCATGACTATGCATGACTACATGTGACTGACTATACATGACTGTATATGACTAAATATAATTGTATATTCACCTGACTCAAATCACTTATGTAAGTAACCACTACTGGTTAAATTTTCATTACAGACAAACAAAACTCTCACACTTTAGGCATTTCGAATCATCTTCAAATAAGTTATAATATGATTTATAATAAAAAATCAAATTAATCCAAAGAAAAATATTTTAATATTAATTGTTCACAAATCTTCAAAAACATAGTAAATCAGTATTTTTTTTATATATATAAATGCAGTAAATATATACAAATCGAACATCACCAATTCTAGATCTGACTACACATCGTCGGATCAGAATTTAAAATTTTTGAATTTAGTTGATTTTCATAAAAAAAAAACAATAAAATAAGGTGAAATAGTTAAGAGAATTCAGATCTTAAAAAATAAATTAAAATGGATGGACATTCATAAATTAAAAAAAAATAACTTAAAAAAGTGAAGTGAATGGTTTAGTACCGAGTTCAAGGCGGTGGGAGGAGCAACGACGGTCGGCACAAGGCCGTGGCGGAGCAGCGACGCAAGGCGGCGGCGGAGCAGCGACGGCGGCAGCGCAAGGAGGTGAGGGGAGCGACGGTGACGGCGGCGCAAGGAGGTGTGGGAGCAGCCGCGACGGCGCAAGGAGGTGAGGGGAGCAACGACGGCGGAGAGCTGTGGGTGGAGAGAGAGTTAGAGAGAAAGAGATGAAGAGAGAGAAAGAAAGAAAGAGAAGAGAGAGAGAGTTAGAGAGAGAAAGAAAGAGAGAGAGTGGGGGAGTGGGGAGGGGACGACTGATAGAAGTTGGTGGGGGGGAAGGAAAAAAAAGCTACGGCTTAGGGTTTTAAATTGTAATTAAAAGGGCAAAATGGGTATTTCAATATGTCTAGGGGAGTCTATCAAATACAAAATTAGAATTTGGGTTTTTGACTAGGAAAGAAAAATCCATAGGACTTATCCCTATATATTTTCAAAACTAGGGGGTTATCCCACATTTCACCTATAAATTAATATGTTAAATATTTCGCTTTTTTGGTGTCTTCAAACTTCTTTCCAAAATCATCCAACTAATTAACCATATCACCTAATTTATTTTTAATCATTTATTTTTATAAATTAAATGTCAAATCATACAACAACCATCAGATTACCTGTTATAACATGTCACTGATACGCGTTTTCCTCACGTATAAATTACCGCAAGTATACAGTATAGCATTTTGCAGAACAGTGGTTCCGGATATCGATCCATATGGACCTATAGATTCACATGCTGAGTAATGTAATTATATTATCGTTATATTATCTAGCCGGTCGTAAATGGTTCGACTGGTCGTAAACCTTAGTTTAAAAGCATGCAAGATCGTAAACATGCAAACATAGCATGTACGTAAATAAAATAGCGACAACTCAACGCAGGAGGGCTTCGATTTAAAGAGGACTTCTAGGGCCAAATCCACATATGTATAATCAACAACGATCTGTTAGTTTACGTTTTTTTTAACGTTTTATTTTGTGGTCCACTAATCTTTTATTTGAATTAATTAATTGTGGGTAATTCTATTATGGTATTAAGGTGATTTATGGTATTTACTTTGTAACGTAATAAGACAATAAAAGACCATGATGAGTGGGATTTGTCTTCTGCCGTTACAAAGAATCGTGGCCCACAAATTGATGTCATTTAATTAATTATCATATGTCTATCTCGGGAAAATCAATGGTTTGTACTGTGGACATCCACAATACTGCACACACAACACACGTGATATTGCATGCTGCACACAGACAATAATTAGAATTGTTAATTGAAACCGGGGGTTTGCGGGGTTTACCTTCCACTTTAATATTTTATTATTTGTCAATGAATGAATTCAATTTGTTTGATTCTCCATGGATTTAATTAAATAAATTTGTCAATGCATGTATGATGTGTTTGTATCTTATGTACACGCATATGCAATATAATATTACATGAAAAGTTATTTTTTATTCTTTTAACTAATTGTTCCGTATATTAGAAATAATCATCAAGTTAACTGTAATCATGCAAGTGTATTATTATATTCTGTTTGTTTTTTGAATGTTCAATTTATGATTAATTATCAATAAAGCTATCACTCAATTAAAATAATAAGAATATTATTAGTTTTATATTTATGAAATTTACTAATCTTGTAGTTGCTAAAGTGACCTAGATTAGTAAAATCTAATAAATATAAGAACTATATGAAAGTTTAATCATTTACATGATATTAAAGATTATAATATTCTCAAATTGCAGTCATAATTAAGAAATTGAGACTAGCTCAAAGGATAGTCGATTTTAATTAATTATGAACTGGGTAGGGTGTCATAATTTATATTACTTAGCAATTAGAATTGTTTACCTAAAGGTAACAGGACTAATTGATGAGTGAGATAAATTATGTTAGACCCTACTTAGGTGTTATAAAAGATTATTTACACCAACATAGAGTGAACAATAGGTATGATGTATTTCACCCAAATGCGAACTTGTAGTGATATCGATAGTTCATCTTATTTGACTCAAGGTCTTATGTGAGCATCCTTTTATCTTTACCTTATTATATTTGCTATATTTATTTCAGTTGTTATTCCTACTTCGTTGTACTCGCATGCTTCTGGTATTAAGACACTCAATGGGTCAAATTTCTCCGAATGGTATGAACAAATTCAATTCACCTTGGGTTTTATGGATTTGGACCTAGCATTGCTTACTGAAAAACCTGGAGAAATAACGGATGCTTACAGTGAGGAAGAAGTTAGCCTAATTGAAGCCTGGACCAAATCCAATAGGCTTAGTATTATGCTTATTAGAATGACCGTTGCTAATAACATTAAGACTTCTCTTCCCGAGGTGGACAATGCTATGGAACTGTTAACGGCTATTAAATAACGCTTTAAATCAGCGGACAAGTCGTTAGCAGGGACACTCATGGCTGAATTGACTACCATGAAATATGGTGGTGATAGGGGAATTCAGGAACACATCCTGAATATGACTGATAAGGCTGCCAAACTTGGAGCTCTTGGCATGAAAGTGGAAGAGTCCTTCATTGTGCAATTTAACCTTAACTCACTTCCATCAAAGTTCGGCCCATTCAAAATCCACTATAATACTCAAAAAGATAAGTGGAATTTGAATGAGCTGACTAGTATGTGTATTCAAGAGGAAGTGAGATTAAAGCAGGAAGGAAATCACTTTGCATTGGCTGTAACTCATGGACGTATGAAGAAGAAAGGGAAATTTGTGAAGAGTGGAAAGAAATTTGCACCAAACAAAAGATATGAACCTGGTGAAAGTAGTCAGGGTCATGGAAAGGCTTTTGTTGTCACCTGTTACTTTTGTAACAAGAAGGGACACATAAAGAAGGATTGTGAGAAAAGTAAGGCTTGGTTCGAAAAGAAAGGTATTCATCTTTCTTTTATATGTTATGAATCAAATCTTATTGAAGTTCCTTCTTACACTTGGTGGCTTGATTCTGGTGTTACAACTCATATCACAAATTCATTACAGGGATTCCTTACAACTCAGAAACCGGAGGAAAGTGAAAAGTACATCTATATGGGGAACCGTCTCAAATATAAAGTGGCGTTTGTTGGCACTTATCGCTTCATATTAGAGACGGGTCACAAGATGGATCTTGAAAACACTTTTTATGTACCTTCGTTTTCTAGGAATTTGGTTTATTTGTCAAAACTGGATGTTTGTGGTTATTCAGCTTTAATTGGTTGTGGAAAACTCAGTTTTATGTTTAATTCAATAATAATTGGTTCCGGTAATTTATGTGATAGTTTATATAAAATATCTTTGAATCATGAGTTTGAACAATCATTATTAACCACTCATTCGGAAGTTGGCGTAAAGCGAAGCCTAAATAACGAAAATTCTTCTATCTTGTGGCATAAACGTTTGGGGCATATCTCCAAGGAAAGAATCGAAAGATTGGTAAAAACTGGAATTTTGGAAAATCTAGATTTTACTGATTTTCAAATGTGTGTGGATTGCATTAAGGGCAAGCAAACCAAACACAATAAAAGGGGTGCCACAAGAAGTAAAGAGCTTCTTGAGTTAATCCATACAGATATCTGCTCACTACCTATTCCATGTTTTAGTGGAGAAAAGTATTTTATCACCTTCATTGATGATCTATCTTGTTATGGTTATCTCTATCTAATTCATGAAAAATCTCAAGCCGTTGACATGCTTGAGGTGTTTGTTACGGAAGACGAAAGACAATTAGATAGAAAAATTAAAGTTATACGATCAAATCGGGGTGGGGAATACTATGTTAGATACGATGAGTCGGGACAAAATCCTGGCGCATTTGCTAAATTCTTAGAAAAGCGTGGTATTTGTGCTCAATACACAAGGTCTGGAATACCACAACAGAATGGAGTTGCTGAACGTCGTAATCGTACTCTTATGGATATGGTTAGGAGTATGTTAAGTAATTCAACTGTACCCATTTCACTTTGGAATGAAGCCTTGAAAACCGCTATATATCTTAAACCGGGTTCCCAGTAAGGCAGTCCCAACAACTCCCTACGAGTTGTGGACTGGTAGGAAAACTAGTTTAAAGCATTTACATGTTTGGGATTGTCCAGCAGAGGCTAGAATATACAATCCAAATGAAAAGAAATTGGACCCTAGAACAATTTCTGGATATTTTATTGGTTATCCACTAAAGTCAAAAGGGTACAGATTTTATTGTCCTAACCATACTACGAGGATAGTTAAAACTGAAAACGCCAAATTCTTAGGCTCTGATTGGTTCAAGTAAAATGCTAAGTAAAAAGTTGAAAGGTCTAAGTATTCTATTTTTCCTGTTTGGTGAAAGTGTAAAATAGTGAGTAATGTAATTCAAAGAAAAATGTGAAAAAAAATATAACTAGAAATGAGGAAATCTCTTTTTCCTCAAAAAAATTGAGGAAAATGAGGAAAACCCAGGAAAAGCAATCGGGCATCCTTCCCCACTGGCCGCCCATCTCATTCAATTATCGACCGTCTTTCACCACCTCCACGCCGGCCGTAGCAGCCGCCGCCACACCACCAGCCCCTCCTCCACCGTCTCCTTCACGCCGACCTCCGCCTCCTCAACACCTGCAACAGCCGCCGCCGCCAACATCTCCGTATGCTTGCAAGAATATTAGATAGATAACGCCACATCGGCGCCGCCAGCAACCTCTCCGCCGCCGCCGGCAACTTCTCCATCTTCCATCGCTTGAGTATTTTCAGCAGGCCATTGTCTCTCTTCTTTCTCTTCTTTTTGTCTTCTCTCTTTACTCTTTCCTCTCTCCCCAACTCTTCTCTCTCCTTCTGCCTCTCCCTCCTCTCCCTCTTCTCTCTCTTTTCTCTCTTCTTCTCACACGCACTGCACTATTTTTTGTTTGTAATTTTCCTTTCACTATTTCTTCTTGAACCTGGCAGTTTAATTTTTTCTTTTTTGTTTTTGTTCCAGATTTATCGTTTGAGGTATTAATTTTTTTCTGGTAATTGATATTAGGTAGTATGAAATGAAATTTAATTTAGTTTTTAGTAATAATTCTTTATTATTTTTATTTTACTTGTTTCTCACCATTTTTCCTAGGAAACAAACACAACTAAGAAAAATAATTTTCCATAAAATCATTTTCATCACTATTTTTCCTAGGAACCAATCACAATTGGGATTTCAAAAATCTTTGATTTCCTTTTCCCTTGCATCCTTATTTTGAAATCCATGAACCAATCAGAGCCTTAGAGAATGGTGATGTTAGTGGGAGTGTTGAATCAAGAAAGGTAGAACTTGAGGAAACTAGGGTGAATATTTTACCATCTTATTTCCCTCATGATAAAGTTAATCTTCAACTTATATTGCAGGTTGAAACAAATGATTCACCACTCCATGAAGACGTCATCATTGGCAATACTGTAGAACCACCACAACCGGTAGCTTTGAGGAAATCTCAAAGGGAAAGAAAATCTGCCATATCCGATTATTATGTGGTGTATCTACAAGAATATGATTTTGGTATTGGTATTCAAAATGATCCAGTTTCATATTCACAAGCCATGAAAAGTAAAGATTCTAGTAAATGGATTGATGCTATGAATGAAGAGTTGAAATCAATGGACTATAATGGTGTCTGGGATCTTGTCGAACTGCCTAATAACAGTAAGAAAGTCGGTTGTAGATGGGTCTTCAAGACCAAACGTGACTCTAAAGGCAATATCGAAAGATTTAAAGCTAGACTAGTGGCCAAAGGTTTCACACAAAATGAAGGCATTGATTATAGAGAAACTTTCTCTCCAGTATCTAAGAAAGACTCTTAGAATCGTTATAGCTCTTGTAGCTCATTATGATTTGGAGTTGCAGCAAATGGACGTGAAAACCGCTTTTCTGAATGGGGATTTAGATGAAGATATGTATATGGACCAGCCTGAAGGATTTGCAAAACAAGGAAAGGAACACTTTGCTTGTAAATTAAAGAAATCCATATATGGACTTAAACAAGCTTCTAGACAATGGTATATAAAATTCAATGATACCATTACTTCCTTTGGATTAAAGGAAAACACGGTTGACCAGTGTATAGATCTAAAGGTCAGTGGGAGCAAGTTTATCTTTTTAGTCTTGTATGTGGATGATATTTTACTACCAAGTACTGATCTTGGTTTGCTTCATGAAACCAAGAATTATCTTTCCAAGAATTTTAAGATGATTGATATGGGTGAGGCAAATTATGTCATTGGGATAGAGATCTTTAGAGATCGATCGCTAGGATTGTTTAGGCTTGTCTTAGAAAGGTGATAAATTAAATGAAAAACAATGTCCAAAGAATGATTTGGAAAATGAGAAAATGAAGTTGATTCCTTATGCATCAGCAGTTGGAAGTCTGATGTATGTACAAACTTGTACTAGACCAGACATTAGCTATGCAGTGGGAGTACTTGGTAGATATCAAAGTAATCAGGGCATAGAACATTGGAGAGGAGCAAAGAAGGTTCTGAGGTATCTTCAAGGAACAAAGAATTAAATGCTTACTTATAGGAGATCGGACCAATTAGAGGTTATTGGTTATTCATACTCCGATTTTGCTGGTTGTGTAGATAGTAGAAAGTCCACATCGGGCTTTGTATTTCTATTAGCTGGTGGAGCAATCTCTTGGAAGAGCGTAAAGCAAAGTATTATTGCTTCTTCCACAATGGAGGCTGAGTTTGTAGCATGTTTTGAGGCCTCGAGTCATGCATTATGGTTGCGAATTTTATCTTAGGGCTTAAGGCTGTTGACTCAATTGCTAAGCCTTTGAAGATATATTGTGATAACACCGCAGCCGTTTTCTTCTCTAAGAATGGAAAGTATTGAAGTGGATCCAAGCACATGGATCTTAAGTACTTGGTTGTTAAAGAAAGAGTCCAGAAACAACAAGTGTCAATAGAAAATTTAAGTACAACTCTTATGGTTGCTGATCTTTTAACCAAGGGATTGCCTATAAAGACATATGATGAACATGTTATTAGAATGGGTCTTTTGAGCAATCCATTATTTGATGAGTTATGATTATGTATTTGACACTTTATTTAATGAAATGTTTCTGTTTTCCTGTTTCCAATTTTGTGTACACATATTATATTTGGATTTAACAGGGTTTGTCCTAACAAGACAAAATTAAAGGGGCTATTATGGATTAGAATAGTAAGGGTTATTAGTGGCGTGATGCAGAGAAGGGAATATGATAAATGAATCATATAATCGCTATGATTCACATTAATAACTCAAACTAGTTCTAGTATTAAAGTACTCTATTTCACTATTATGGTAATCACCTTAATTTTCTTTTAAAATCGTGATCACGTGTCAAATGCTTTGTATGAAGAACCCACCGAGTCAAATAATTTTTTAAACTTATTTTTCTTAATCGATTCAGTGGACCAAGTGGGAGAATGTTAGTTTACGTTTTTTTTAACGTTTTATTTTGTGGTCCACTAATCTTTTATTTTAATTAATTAATTGTGGGTAATTCAACTATGGTATTAAGGTGATTTATGGTATTTAGTTTGTAACGTAATAAGACAATAAAAGACCATGATGGGTGGGATTTGTCTTCTGCCGTTACAAAGAATCGTGGCCCTCTTCTCTCGTCTATAAAAGCATCCACAACTCTTCTCCTCAACCATCAGACGCAATTGAGAATTCCAGAGTACTAGTGAGTTGTGATATTAGAGAAATAGAGAGAAGAATGTGTGCTACAAATAAAGTTCTCAAGGAGATTCGAAAGAGGCCTGACTAGGCTCGGCTTGTAGATTGCTATCGTTCATCGTCTCTATCGAATCCATGGCAAATGGTATGTCGATAATCTCTATTACGTGATTATAGTTTTAGGATGAATTTGATTTCAAGATTCTGTGATTAAGGTTTTCCGCATAAAATTAAATAAAAATCTTTCACGATCTACACATCCGTTATCTAAAATCGCATTCCTATTCGTTAACCCAGACGCTAAAGTACTCTAACCCCCGTCTCCAGTGTAGTTAGAGTCTACCCACAGGTCCGACGTCTCTGTTCAAAACCTGCTATTAAGAGAGCATTTAGGTCAAGTCCTTAAGGGCTACCCGAAGGTATAAATGAATTGAATCGTAAGATTTGAATCGTATATCATAAGATTTTAAGCTTGGTATTGCGAATTTTCGTAAATAAGTTACACACGATTATAGCTTAAGATGAGTTGAAGCATGCTGCGTTGGTTGGGGATATTTCGGATATTGCAACAGAGATCCACTTTGGGGTCAAATTTGCAATTTCGGTAGAGCGGCTAGGAAGATGGAGTAAGTATAGCGGTTATTCTGCAATTTTCAGAACTATTTTAGCCAAGAGGTTGGATTTCCATAAATTACAAATTGATCCCCACTTGGAAGGAATTTCCGACTTAAGGCCCAAAATTAAAAATGGTATATAATATATGGACTAAAATTGTAATTATCCCAAGTTTATTATAAAGAATATAATAAATTAAAGTTTTCTTAAATCATAAATCGTAAAATTTTATCGATTTGTTGATATATAAGATGTATTTTAACATTTGAATCGACAAAGTTATGAATGAATTAAATCGTACAATTTGAACCGTGAATCATAAGATTTTAAGCTCGGTATTGCGAATTTTCGTAAACGAGTCACACGCAACTACAGCTGAGGAGGAGTCGAAGCATGTCTGCGTTGGTGGCGGATATTTGCGGATATTGCAAGAGAGATCCACGTTGGAGTCAATTAGTAAAATAAATCTTATGATTCACGATTAAATTTATTCATACCCCACCCAAATTGCAAATTTGACCCCAAAGTGGATCTCTCATAACGGTAATAGGTACACTAATGAAAACAGTAGCCTAATGCTTGAAATAAACAAACATTATCTTTGAGGCAAACAGGTCAATCCAAAATAATAGGCTGCAAAAATTTAATGAAAAAACAACAAGTATCACATAAAATGGAAAGAAAAAAAAAAACATAATGCTGTAAAAAATAATAAATACTCGCGCTTTCTTCGTGCCTCTTTTCTCCCTTTTGGAAATTCTCTTGTGCAAATGAAAGTTGAAAACAGGGTTCAAAAATTTCAACTTAGAATTTTAATACAAATATAAAATAACACACATCCAAAGATAAATGTATATCAGTCCAAAATTTTTGTAACTAAAAAAAGGTCTAAACTCAATCAGCACCCTATGACAAATGAAAAGGTAAACACAAACAAATAATAAACTTGTTATATAAACCACATGAAAACGATAAACACGCATCGATTCTGCGTTTTTATGAATTGGTACTCAAAAGTGAAAGCTGAACCCATCTCCATCTCAGAATTCAGTCGCCTGAATAAAAGCAGCTGTAAACAAGAAACATCAATATAATAGTGCCAATAAGAAACATCAATATAATAGTGGAACATTTGAATCTTCTATTATATTTTTTTGCTATAAACTAAAGTTTAGGCGAAACAGAGTACTCCCTCTTCTTCTTCTTCGCCGTAGAGCGACACGACTTCTCGATATGTTCATCAATCGAGGTTTGCCTAGACCGACATTCTGGACTGCAAAATGCCTTCTCCCAGCTCCGTTAACAATCATCGGTCTCTTCAAGAATTAAAGTGGATTTCGGTACTAATTAAAGTATTGATGTGGCAAATGCCAAATCTAAAAGAAAATAGTGTAGAATAATTTAATTCTACCAACAAAAAGAACATTAGTCGGCAAAAAAATATATTGTATGACGTTCTTCTAAATAATTTATCCACAACAAGCATATGAAGCTAAAAATTCACCTGCGTCTCCAATCACCCTGGATAATATCGCATCGTACTTTTCAAAACTTTTTTCCTGAACAACATATTTATGTCTTTAATAAAAGTTGTAAAATCTACAGCACCTCCTGTCTGTGTTGATTTTGGATGAAGATGGAAGAAGGAGAGAGGGAAGGATTTTGTAGATCGAGTAGTAATTGTTGAAACGCGCGAGCAGATTAAAAGAAAAAAAAAAGATAAAATAAGCACATATGTTGTCGTCAAGCTGCTTGCTTGGGAAGAAAAGAAAAATGAAAAGAACGACGTCGTTTCGTATTAAAAGGCCGGGGCAGAAGAAAAACAAAAAGAAATTGCATATATAGAAAAGGGGTTGAAATGAGAGAAATGGATCTCTTGATTTTCATTGCATGGCAGTTTCCTTGCTTACCAATTTGTACAAAAACAAAAAACTTCCATCTAAATAAAACCTAATTTTTTTATTCAAATACCTATTAATTTAAGGGATGCCCTAAACATTTTTCATTCATTTTCCATCGCAATAGTGTCATCTACAACTGGGAGAAATTCTGAGAGGTAACCACACACACATTCTTTTACATCGCATCATGTTTATTTATTTTTTTGTGAGCCTCCATTATTTTTAATCTTATTTATATATAAAGTGTACCATGAAAACAATTTCAAAAAAAACAAAGGGTAGTTTTTATTTGCTTGTCAATTATAATTTATATTTCGATACATAGTGAGTAGTGGCGGAGCCACCATAGGGCCAGGGGAGGCCACACGCGAGAAATGGTGTTCCTCCATTATGTAAAATAATGAATCCAATGCTGTGATTTTTAATGTATTTTAGTATTATACTATAACTTTTGTTAAGTAGTTATTAAAAAAAAAAATTTGAAGATACTTTATTATTATTTTGGTAATTCAATAATTCACAAAGTAGTCCATGAATTTATGATTTCTGTTTACTAATGAAAAATATTACTCATTTTTCTGTTATTTTTTACACGGTTATATTATGCAGTTAGTTGTAATTAAGGGCAATGGCAAAACCAGTAAAGACCATTGTACTGAGAGTACTAGCTGTTGTCTCTTTCTTGATTGCGTCCATTGTCATGTTTTTAAGCAATCAAACTGTTCAAGTTCAAAATTCTTTCAAGGTCAAAGTCAAATACATCTCTCTCTCTCTCTCTCTCTCTCTCTCTCTCTCTCTCTCTCTCTTTCTTTGTGTTTTTTTTAATTCATCACACTTACTAAAGTTATTATAAATTATCGGAGACAATTACCTATACCCAGTGACTGAGTTCTGAAATTTGTTACCAATTGGACTTAAATTTTTGGGGTTCGGGGAGTTAGATGCTACATCTGATTATTTACGTACCGGATGGATTCAAACAGTAGCTTTGATTAAATAACTATCCACCAAGCACCCATACACATAAGCGTGTGTCAATATTTGTAGATATACAGTTCAAATCCACCTAGTGTAAATAACCATGTGTAGCATTTAATTTCCTTGGTACAGGGGCAGTGCCCTCGAAAAAATGCAGCATTTTTTTTTTGCATAAAATAGAATAAAATTAGAAAATAGGTAAGGAAAATATATTTGTTATGGTTTTTTGTTTTGGCATTAATTTATGTTTTGGGTGGATTAATTAATAAAAATAAAGTTGGCCTATACCATTTATTATTATAGTTATTAATTTGTAGTTCTTATTCAAATTATTTCAATTTTGGTCGAGACAGGTTTTGCCTTGTTGTGTACTGCATTGGGTGGTTATACAATGGCTAGTCATGGCATTACCTTCTGGAAGTCAGCTATGGAAAACTGTCATTGTACTAGATGTGGTAATTATAAAATCATCTTAATTTAATTTAATTTTTTTTAATTGTGAAATTAAATTGCATTCAAAAAAATTAATTTGATAAATCATTCTATTGGGCAGATTGTGAATATCCTAGTTGGTATAAGCCTTGGAGTAGGTTGGCAAACATACTCACTAATTAGGCAAGGAAATATATACGCAGGATGCGCGCCGTTATGTGGCATAACGCCGTATTTCTGCAGCAGGATTATGGGTTCGCTGATTACCTCGACTATTGGGTTTGTCGTTAGCTTTGGACTTATAATGGGTACTCTTCATGTTTGTGTAGATCCGTTTCTTTTGGGCGATAATTCTTAGTCTTTTTTTTTTCTTTCTTTCGAATTCTTGTGATGTTTACCGTTTTTTTTAGAGTGAAAGGGTTGTTTTATAAGATTAGTCAAGTAGTAATTGAACGAAGAGACGGGTTTATTTTATATTATATTCAATGGATTTCGTGCTCGTTTATATAATATATTTTGCGCAAATTTATAAGAACATATGTATAGTTGTGTGGAAATTTAGGATGATATTATATACTAACTAGTGTTATTCATCAATTGTAGCATGTACAAAATCGTAATATTATATGAACTAGTATTTCATTTGTGCGTTTTGGCACACTTTGCCAGCGTTTGCACCGGGAAACCGTAAACCAAATACAGTTTTGAATTCATTTATTTTCCCCATCAAATAAATCAACAGAAACAAAATATCATTCACCAAAAAGCGCACACAAACGCAGTAATAATTCGTGAGCCAAAGAAAGCATGGGTATCTATGTACTAACAGGAACGTTACCAAGAGAATACATAACACACGAGCAATTGCCGTCTTCCGGAGTGCGAACAGTTTGCAGTGATCTGAGATCGATTTGATCGGCAACCGAAAATGTGTTATAGTGCTTTGGGAGGGCACTGGTGAAAGGAATTTTTTCTCAAAGATAAGTTGACTTTGTCAACAAACTACTCTTTCGTAATTGCTTCCTCTGAATTCCATATTCAAGATATTTCTGTTCACAGAACTCGAAAAAACAACCTCAGGAACAACCAATTCGATATTCAAGATATTACTGGATTAGGCATTTCATCAATCACCTTCGGGGCATCGTTCTTACTAGTGGGCGGAGCTGAAGCAGGGGCAGAGGAAGAAGATTTCCGAGATTCGAAAAGTGCGATTTCTTCGTCAGACTCCGCAAGTAAAGAAACCGCAGGGGAGAGACCTTCATCGACAATAATGGCGGCAAGATATCCGTCATAAAATGGCTCGATCGACATCCTCCATATCCGCCTTATCCTAAACATTTTGGAGTTACAATAGTCGTCCTTAATCATGCCATTTTTTAACAAAATCAGTCCGCCGTTTACATAGCCAGTTAAGTTGGACGGAAAATGAACGTGCCCCTCACGGAACTTTGAAATACCAATTACTGAGCTACTCTTACAATCTTAAACATACGTTTTACAACCTTGAAACTTAAACCTCTCTTCCCCAAATTCTATATTTGAAAACCCTAAGAAATGTGAACCCAAAATCTTTAGAAATTGAAGGAGAAGGAACACGATCTTTTGAACCGAAAATTAGGGAAAAATCATTTTGGGTTTCGGGGGAAACGGAATTCCAGGAGATTCGAAGGAGAAGCAATAGATTTTTGTAGAAGAAACGGGGTAAAAAGAGAAATGGCTCGAAGAACCAACGGTGGTCTGGATGTTACGCCGAATTATGGTAAAATTTCTTGTCTATTGGCTATATTTCTGCTAATTTCGGTTGTGTGATGTCTATTTAGATGCTGATTGGTTGTTTTGTTTGTTTGTTTTGTGTTTTTCTTTTCTATAAAATATGTAGTTGCAATGGGGGACGATAGCCTTTTTACAATGAAAATTAGGCATGGTGGGATTATGAAGCATACACCTAAAAGAGAGTTAGGGGGTGCTGTAGACTATTTTGATCTTGTTGATGTAGATCAAACTAGTATGCTTGATGTACGGGGTTTTGCTGAGAAGTTAGGGTACAATGATTATAGTACTCTCAAGTTTTGGGTTAAATATGGAAAAAACTTTAATACAAATGTAAACAAATTTTCACAGATGCTGATGTGTTCGATATAAGAAAATATATTCCAAAAAACTTTGAAATTGAGATTTTTATTGAACATCTTATTTCGGAAGGGGTAAGGGGTATGGAGGAGAATCAAGACAGTGGTGGTGATAAACTAAGTGACCAGGATGAATCTAGTGAAGATGATGATGTATTTTATGAATCTGACTTTGATATGGAGGAGGATGACAAATTATTTGAATCTTTTGTGGATCCTGATGTTGAGTTTGCTGGTCTAGAGAAGGGAAAATCTGTAGCCAATGAGTTCATAACTGATGAAATGTTTGATAAAATGCAAAATGAACATGGGGATGCAGACTGTGTGGGCAGTGATGATGACTTTGTTAGTACTTATGGGAGTGAAGATGAGGCTGATAGAGTTTATTACCCGAAATTTAATCCTAAAACAAACCACAAAAACTCAGAATTGAAAGTGGGAATGATTTTTAGCTCTAAGGAAGTGGCTAAATTTGCTATTCAAAGTCAATGTTTTTGGAGAGGCATGATGGTTAAATTTGTTAAAAATGACAAATAAGACTGAGGGTTGTTTGTAAAAAAGATGGTTGTTCTTGGTTTACTTATTTGTCAAAGATGCAAAATGATTCTTCTTGGCAAATTAAGAGTTATAACTCAGGACATAGTAAATGCTCTTGGAATTACAACAACACTAGTCTGAAATCATCTTGGATCGGGAAGACTTTTCTGAAAAAATTCAAGAAGAATCCAAAGTTAGGTACAAATGAGTTCAGAAATGAGCTTTGTACAACTTTAAAGGCTAGTGTGTCTAAATATGTGGCCTATAGGGCAAGAAAAAGAGCATTAGCGATGATTCAAGGTTCAATGGAGGAACAGTTCACCAAGATTTGGGATTATTGTTTGGAATTTGAAAGAACAAATCCAGGTTCGACAGTTAGAGTGAAAATGACCGATGAAAACAGATTTCTCAGAATGTATATGTGTTTTAATGCTTGCAAAACTGGCTTTAAAAATGGTTGTAGGCTTTCATTGGTGTTGATGGGTGTTTTTTGAAGGGGAATCATGGGGGACAGCTGTTGAGTGCAGTGGGTTTAGATGTAAATAACAATATCTACCCCATTGCATATGCAATAGTTGAGGTTGAGAATAAAGACAGCTAGATGTGGTTTTTGAGTTTGTTGGACATTCATATTGGATTTGAAGATCAATTCAGATGGACATATATGTCAGATAAGCAAAATGGATTGATTCCATCTTTTGAAACACTGCTTCCTAATGTTGAAAATAGATTTTGTGTTCGACATTTGCATAGCAACATGAAGAGAGATGGGTTTACTGGAATGGCTATCAAAACAGCTTTATGGACTGCAGCCAAGGCTACTAGAATAGAGGAATTTGAAAGAAGAATGCAAGATTTGAAAAACATAGATGAGAGTGCATATCTTTGGTTGATAAAAAGCCACCACGAAATTGGACCAGGTCACATTTCAGCCCTTATCCTAGATGTGACATCCTTCTCAATAACATGTGTGAGTGTTTTAATAGTTTCATTCTTGATGCAACAGATAAACCAATTATTTCATTGCTTGAAACTATTAGAAACCTCGTAATGATGAGGATGCAAATTAATAGAAAAAAGGCAGCAAAATGGGAGGGTCCTTTATGCCCCAAAATCAAGCAAATTCTGATGAAAAACATGAAAGAAGCAAGGGAATGTATTCCAAGAAAAAAGTGATGAGTGGCATTTTCAAATTGTTGGCCCCTTTGATCAACACACTGTTAATTTGTTAGACAAGAAATGTAGCTGCAAAAAATGGGATTTAAGTGGTATTCCCTGTAAACATGCTTGCTCAGCAATCTGGTGTAGGAATGAAGAACCAGAGGCATATGTCCATCCCTGTTATACAGTTGAGTCATATTTGAGAGCTTATGATTTTAGGTTGACCATGATGTAACTAATGGCAGCTCAAGTCCACATTTACATCGTAAATATGGTTGTCGATCTTCTCCATAGTTTTCTTTATCATTAGAGGAGTATATATAGTTATTACTGGAATTTCTGCTCATTTTCTATACCGAAGTCAAAGAATAACGTATAATCGTGAGAAAATTCCCATCAACTCATCAATTAATAGAAAAATCAATCGAATTGGGGAAACTTACCGTGTTGTTTCACCGATATTTCTCCTCCATAAACCTCAAAACTAGCAAGCAAGGAACGCCTCAAATGTTTCTCAAATCTTTTGGTGTTATTTCATATCATATACTGATGTTGATTCCTATCAAAATTAGAATTAGGGTTTGGAGAAAATTTTGGCGATGTTGATTCAGAATTGAATTAGGGAATTTTCCATGTTTATAAGAAGGGGGTTGGTATTTTAAAGTCATGTGAGGGGCACGTTCATTTTCCGTCCAACTTAACTGGCTATGTAAACGACGGACTGATTTTGTTAAAAAATGGCATGATTAAGGACGACTATTGTAACTCCAAAATGTTTAGAGACATTTTTGGAAAAGTGGGTAATGTTTGAGGACGAAAATTGTAATTTTCCCGTTAATTTTATGTTGCGTGTAAGTATGTGATTCTTACTATTTTATTCAATGATTTACACTATTTAAGATTTAATTGATTAAAATATAATTTTATTAATTGTTTTACAAATATAAAAAAGAAAAGGGGCAATTTTCTATAGGTTCCAATATATTATAATTTATGTGTGTAAATTCAAGTCAAAATTTAGCAAACAACAAAGTACCTATTATTTCGCCAAATGCAAACAGCAAACTGAACAAACAAAATCCATAATTTGTATTAATGAATTACAAACAAAAAATTACCTATGACTTCGCCAAATGCAAACAGCAAACTGAAGAAAAACATTCAACAAAAGTTACATTATCGAATTGCCAATAAACTACCTTATGACTTGGCCAAATGCAAACATCAAACTGAAAAAAAAAAAAAAATCAGCATCATTAAACACATTAACCAAAAAATTGTTTATGGAACAATTTGCAAACAACAAAAACATTAAACAAAATGTTTGTAAAATGTAACTTAAGACATACCTTGCAAATTGTAAACCAGAGGAATCGAATCTCAACACCAAACGCAATTCTTCAAACAACAAACGAAGTTAAACCAACCTGGAAACGGAAATTGCTAACAACAAAAACGATGGGAAGGTGCTACGTACGGGAGACACAATGTGAATTTTGGCTATGATTTTGGATTTATGATTTTCTTTTTTTGGAGGGGATGTTTGTTGTCCTCTTTAATTATTTCACCAAGAAATCATCTCATAATCTAAAAAGATCCTTGTTTTTTCCTTCTCTAGAATATTTCTTCATCAAAAAAAGAAAAAAAAAAAAAAAAAAAAGAGAAGCACGAGACACAGAGAGAGGCGTGAGAGTGGAGATGCAGAAGAAGAGATAGATGAAGAATTAAATATAGAGGAGATTAACGTGAGATTGGAGAGAGAAGATATATAAGATTTGTTTTCTTATTAATTGAGGCTATTTATGTATATATACTAATTATTTTAATTTATTTGTAATAATTTATTGGGTCAAAGGACTTATGCCTATATTCATCTAACAACTATGATCTCTACCTATATAAGTCCTTGTCTAGCAAACTAGTAACTCACCCGTGCGATGCACGGGGATTAATTCAAAAAAAAAAATGAGTTAATGTAGAAAAGCAATCGAGAAAAAATATGTCGAGAATGTAAAGAATACAATTGAACAAAAAATAACAAATTCGTATCTTAATTTATCAATAAAAAATCACCTTTAAAAAAATAAACTGACAATGTTCTAAACACCTTCCACGTTGAAGTGTAACAAATAACTCCGATACTGAAATTAAAGCAATGCACCGGTCTTACACATGAATCTGAACGTTGTTAAAGAAGACCATGAAACTACAATTAGATTTACGATCAAAGGACGAATAACCTGTTATTTTTCATCATTTTCAATATATATGTAAGTTGAAGACATTACGTAGACAAAGAATATATATATATATATATATATATATATATATATATATATATGTGTGTGTGTGTGTGTGTGTGTGTGTGTGTGTGTGTGTGTGTTATATCAAAAAAAATCGATTATTCAAGTGGAAATATATTATATGTTGCGAATAAAATTGAACACACATAGAGTGTACACATTGAAATAATAAAGAAATATAAATATATTATCGATAAATGATGTTTGTCAATGTGTACATTAATATTGTTTGGAATACTTCTTTGGATTAATCACCGCATTCGCCCTTGATGAAAATCTTTATTCCAGATCTAAACTTTATTCCTGATCATAATACTAATGTTCATACTAATATACCAATGCTAACACTAATACTGAATGAATACTAATACTTAATAATAATCATAATTCTTATCCTAATCTCAATCATAATCCTAACCCTAATTCTAATTTCAATACTAATGCTAATAGTAATTCTAATACTAATACTAAATTATATTACTAATCATAATAGTAATGCTAATTATCATGTTAATACTAATTCTAATTCTAATCATAACCCTAATCGTGACCATAATTTTAAGCATAATCTAATGCTAATATTGATCTTAATATTAATCTTCATATTAATCTTACCATTAATCCTAATACTAACTAATAGTAATACTAATATTAATACCTCATGTAGCAACATTTTTAGCTATTTGTGTTATCTATTACTAATATAATATAGTCAGAATTTCAAAGAACCAACAGACGAAAGATTCGATCATCATAAAATATTGGAAATAAGGATTCTCATATAACTGAGTAAGGTCAACTCAAAGATTAATACACAGTGTGGTAGATTTTTACTCTCATTTTTGTGTGTGTTGCATCTACCATAATGAAATGTAATATATGTTGTGATGCATTGGGATAAATGGGTTAATCCACATATTTATAATTAAATAGGATGTCGACAATAAATAAAGATTTCATAAATTACGAACCTATACCAAATCATATAACTATTATTTATAATTATGTAAATTCTAGTAATTTGATTTAAAGAAAAAAAAAAAAAAGTACTTTGTTCATTGAAGGATGTAGTTCGTCTAAAATATAAGAATATAATTGATTATAATATATTGCATGATACTATTAACCTTAACTGAAAAATTATGAATAAATTGTGGATTGGATATATTTGTAGAACTTATATTAATATTTTAACTTAAAATAATTTATATTCGGAGTTGATGACATTCACATATTAGTAAATGAAATCAAATCAAACAGATAAAGGAAACAACCCGAAATAATAAGACAATAACTTCTACAAAAAAATCTTACAATATAAAAAATTTAAATATAAAGATGATTAATTTTACAATTCAGTTAAATACGGTATTTAAAATCTTTCAATTCAGTGAATAGAAATTAATTATATATAAAGACTTAATTGTACTATATATGTTGCTATTTATATTATACCGTATTTAAAAATCAATAAATTCAGGTAAAAATTTTACCATTGAATTTTGAATTAAAGAGTAAACTAAGAGGGTCTTTGGCTAAGCTTATTTTAAACAACTGATAATCTCTTACGTCTGATAAGATGTTTTTAGAGCTGATAAGCTGTTACATCTTAGTTTTAGGATTAACTTTTAGAGTGTTTGGATAATGAGCTTATTTTCTATTTTTACTCATTATAAGATCTTAAATAAAAATGTGGGGTAGAGGTACTTATTTAAAAAGATCTCATTTGATCTCCAAGAGCTTATTTAAAAAAAAATTAAGATCTATTTTTTAAAATTTACCAAACACTTTGGAAGAGCTTATAAGCTCTCAAACATCTTATAAGCTCTCTTTAACATCTTATAAACTTATAAACTTAGCCAAACACCCTCTAAATCAATCAAAGATGTTATGTACGAATCTTGCAATATTGAAGAAACTTTTTTTATTGATGATTAGATATTTTACATAAATTAGTCATTCCTTATTAATATGTAATAAATGATTCGACAAAGATTATACGCAATAATAGAAATTGGATATAATTGATACAATCTTTGACAATTATTTTATGTTTACCTTATTTATAATTTGAAATATACCATATTCATAATATACCCGTATTTATAATTTGAAATGTGGTATAATAGAAATTGTTAAAATTTCAAATTTCAAAATATTGTATATTTATTAAATAGTAAAATTATTTTTAATTCGCAATACGGTATAATAGAATAATTTAAACTACGGTGTAATAGAAGTTATATACAAAAAATATTGTATATTTATTAAATAGTAAAATTAAAAAATAAAACATTTTTTTAGAATTTTTTTTTAATGGAATGGATATTCGAATATTCCAAAATATTGAAAATTCAAAAAAAAAAAAAACTGTATTCCTTTATTTTAATATTTGAATATTAGAAAAATGTTTTTGTCTGAAAAATATTTGAATATTCAGTAAAAGGATTGAGTATCATGAATTTTTTCAACAAATATATTTTGAAATACTGAAAATATAATAAGATTTTTTATTTCGAATATATAAAATATTAACTTTGAAAATAATATATCTACATGTGGTAATTATTTAAATGAGTGTATAAATGTTAAATAGGAAATAACTTAATCACATACCAAAATAAAATTGACAACTCACCAATTGAAGATTCACCTCATGAATTGACTCCAACTAAGCAATTTTGATAAATGACATCATCATTTGCCACATGTCAATCATTGAGGGCATAGATCCTCTTTTAATATTATACTGGTAACTCACTCGTGCGATGCACGTGGATCAATTCTAAGTTCAATTTTTTTTAATGACTAAAACACGTCGATGTTGTAAATCAAACACCTTCACGAATGAAAAGAGGATTATAATGCGATGTATAGATAATATAAAAAATGAAAATATATTTTTAAATAAAATAATTGAACGAAAACTTGAATAGTTGATATATAATACGGTTTAATCTATTTTTTTTTAAACAATATCAATTTCATTTGATTTAAGTACCGAGATAAATAAAATTGATAAGGAAAATATAAAATATGAAAAACTTTGATATGAATATAAGATACATTGTCTGACCTAAATGGTACAACTATCCCATCCCGGATCCTTAACAGAAAACTTAATTATCAAAGTAGTGTTTTACATCACATGCATTGACATCGTCTGTTACTCATGTACTACCTTGCGAGTAACATGCACATTTTTCATTGTTCAAATGCAATAAGTGATACACATTACTGAAACACAAATCACCTAAAAGTGTAAGAAATAAATACAATTTATACTAAAGTACATTGATTTAAAAAAAAATTCAGTGGAGTCGATAGTAAAATTAGCTTAAAGTACAAATAAACTTAACACGACAAAATAATTATACATATAAATATTACAAACAATAAATGTGTATTTCAATCACAATATTCAATCACAATATACAATAACTATGATGAACAAAAACTTCCTTGTAAACAATATTGCAAGTAATATTAGTCGCCTTCCGGCTTGATAACAAAAGAAAATATTAATATTAATACTAATACTAATACTAATACTAATACTAATACTAATACTGATACTAATACTAATACTCATATTGATATTCACACCGATACAAATATTGATACTACTACTGATATTAATATTAATAATTATACTGATATTGATACTACTACTGATACTAATAAAGATACTAATACTCATAATTATTTTGATATTTATACTCATATATATTAACACTGATAGTATCATATTAACATTGACACTGATGCTAATATTGATACTAATTTTGATACTAATACTAATACTAATATTGATATTCATACTTAATACTAATATTAATATTGATTCGTACACTCATATTAATACTCATACTGATACTGATACTGAAACAAATATTGATACTAATATTGCCGCTATAAATAATATTGCTACTGACATTGATATTGCTACTGATATTGATATTAATACTGATACTAATACTAATAATCATATATATAATTAACTTATACTAATATTGATACTCATACTGATACATTGATACTCATCTCATACTGATATTTATACCTATAATGATATTGAAACCAGTATTGATAATGATATTGAAATAGCTACTTATATTGTTACTAAAAATGATACTAAAACTGTTGTTAAAAATGATACTAAGAATACTTATACTAATACTAATACTAATAATAATACTAATACTAATACTAATACTAATACTACTGCTAATACTAATACTAATACTAATACTAATACTTATACTAATATTAATATTAATACTAATACTAATACTAATACTAATACTAATACTAATGGTCATACTAATGCTAATGCTAATGCTAATACTAATGCTAATGCTAATGCTAATGATAATTATAATGCTAATGCTAATACTAATATTAATGATAATCCTAATATTAATGCTAATGCTAATGCTAATACTAATGATATATAATCCTATACTAATGGTAATGGTAGTGCTAATGCTAAATTAATAATGCTAATACTAATGATATACTAATATTAATACTAACCTTAATGTTAATCTTAACATATTAACAATGAGAAATTCACTAAATTTTGATTTTCAGAAACCTTGAAAACTCGAAACGAATCATTGAATCTAATCACAAATAGGAAGATTTTGATAAAAATACATATATCAACTCAAAGGATTACGAAGAAAAAAATACCTTACTGAATAGATAAGAATGTTCAAGCACTGCAAAAAGCAATGGGTCCTCAAGCGATGATTACAAATATAATATAATTAAAATAATGTTGATTGTACACCAGTCTTAATTTAAATAATTTTGGCAAAATATAGAATTATTAATTAAAGTAAAATTTCATTCATACTTAAATTATCATCACAATCCTAATATGATAATGATAATCATAATCCTAATGCTATAATTCTAATAATAATACTATAAGATTTCATGGCATGCAATAATACTATAATATTCCATGCCATGGATTAGTATATCTTCCAATTCATGTTTATAAATGTAAAAGAATATATAATATTTTTTAAAATTTAAATATGATTTATTGAGAGTAAAAATGGGTCACCACCCATTTCTTTTCCATCCTTAAAATATGATGTTATACCTATTTTTTCACCAAATTCTATTCTTGGGTGAAGAAATGGGTCATCTCCCACCCCGTAACACATCATATTACGCTTTAACCATTTTTTGTTGAAAATAGGGTTTAGTGATATTCAATGCATTTGATCAAAGTTTATACCAAGTAATAAAATAAGAATATTTAACCATTTCACCATATGTAGAGAATGGTTAGGTAGACCATGACGTTTCACCAAATATATCACAAAATAAAAAATTTAATGTTTATCATTATTTCAATCTATTTTATTTTTAAAGATTATAAATTCGATTTTAAGAAATATTTTTTTTAACTATATATTATAAGATTATGTTATGAATTTCAAAAAACAACCGAAATATGAAATAAATTTAACACGAATTATTATGCATATGATAAAATCATACATAAATAATGATTTCATAAACTACCACATAATTACATACATATTTTGTGCAATTATCTATAGACATATAATCGACGTTAGTTCCTATTGAAGTAAAAATAATTGTTAATCTCATATGAAAATTAAATAAAATTTAACTTAACTTTAATCTATTCTATAGTTGTTAATATATTTTTTTATTGCAAAAAATATGAATGTCTGACAGGGGAGAAAAGTTAAGAAAATAAATTGTGTTAAACATATTTAGTAGCAATGTAATGGGCTTAATCCTACTTTGCATCCTTGAAATATAAATAATTGACACTTTGCACTCTCGAAATTTTTTATAGCACTTTGCACCCTTGAAACACAATGAATAATGTACAATGCACCCCAAATGAATTTTTATAGGTCATTAAGGTAAATTAATATTTTTAGTGCTATTTATAGAATTCCTAATGTCCAATTAATTTTTTTTATTCATCAATCCTTTCGAAACTACAAAGTGCACAAATAAACAAATATATTATTTTTTTCTTCACAAAAAGTATTCTTCAGTAATTAGGTATTAAATTATTTGAAAATTATATTTTCTTTCAAATATTTCTATCAAATATGTTCACTAATTACTTTAAAAAAATCATCAATGAAATAATTTAGTGAGAATATTTTTTTTGTACGAAAATATAGTTTTTCGGTAATTTGTTGTTATTTTTGTTTTTCACATTTTGTACGCACGAAATTATATTGGGGGTGGAAGAAAATAATAATTTAATTTATTATTTGCACCCTTGAAATAAAGAAAACCAATACAAAATGATATTACCCTCATTAAATATTCAACTTAGGGTGTATTGTAAACAATTTATTGTATTTTGAGGACGCAAAGTGATATTATTTTTTTTCGAAGTGGTGAAACTTGAAATTTATACTGATTGCAAATAGTTTAAAAATGTAATAAACATTTATTTTAGAAAAAATATATTCAATTTATTAATTATAACTTAAATTTGTGTAATCAAATTAAATCAAAAAATGTGTACCAATCAATACAAATGTTGCTCTCATTGACTTTTTAGAACTCGAATACTCATTCAGTGTTTCATTGTTATGGTTACATACTCAAAATTTCAAAGATTAACCAACTTCAAAAAAAAAAGAGGAAAAAAAATTAGGAAGTATACAAAATACGATATAATTGGCTACAAATTCGTATTTGTGATTTGTGATTTTCTTTATTGAACTAAATATATTGATTGAATTTACAGTATTGTATAATTTATTAAAAAATGAAAATAAAGGATAAATTAGAAAAAAATATTGATTATTATGATCAAAATTAATACAATTTATAATTGATATTTCATAAATCAATAGTTACCATTTGCAAAAAAAGATGGGAGTTAAGTGCTGTTAAAAAAAATGAAAGCAATATAGAAAAAATATTAATTTATAAATTCCAAACTAAAAACATTATAAATTGAAAGTCGTTATCTCACTAAATCATGCAATTAAATAATTTCAGTCACTCATTAACCAACTAATTTTACTAAATTCTTGCACTAACGTATGCATTAAGTTGTTCCACATATCACATAATGAATCAACATTTTTATAAGTGAATAGCTCGTAAATAACTTTGAAGTACGTGATGCACTATATTTATCAGTTGAAATATCTATGTGAATGCATAACAAAACCTGAATGATAAAAACAAACATACATAGTCACGAAGAAAAAATAATTTGTAGATGTAGTGGCTTAAGACTCTCGTCTGTCATATCGCTAATCGATGCCAATTCTTTGTCGTCAAACTGAGAGAAAAATCTATTAACGAATTTGAACTAAAAATGACAACTACATTGCAATATGTTGATATTGATACGTTGTATTAATATATATTATATATTGAATGATTCAAACCTTTTTTTTCTTGCGCCGCCTCTGGATTCATGATGTTAGACGTCCAAATGTTTGATTTTAATTTGCATCAAAGATAATATTCAATGATGACATTGTCATTCCTCTCATCTATAAAGGCCATGAAATGCGATTAATAAATCATGAGGAATATCAAGTATAAAAAGAAATAACAAATTAATGTATACAAAAAGTAAATACGATAATCAACATAAAAAAATATTACACGACAAACATACAAAAAAGAACCGATAGAAAAAATAAAACAAATTGGCACAACGTCATACATTTTGTTCGAAATGAAAAGTAATGGTGGAAGAGACTGAAACGGAGGTTTATATAGTTGTGTTTGGATGATAAAGAAACATAAAATCAATTCAATATGGTAATAATATCAACAACATTAAAGACATTAAATTTGGATATGAATATGTTTCTATAAAGTAATCATTTTAAATTGAGACTATTGACTTTGAATTTTTTAGAAGATGATTATGAATTCGAGAGATTAAAAAAAAGAGCATAAAATATAATATTTTTACCATAATCAAAAATAAGAAAAAAAAATAGTCCTCTATTTTATATAGTAGGATAATATATTAGAAAACCCAGATTATAGTGCATATTGCAATTAAGGATTACTAATACTTATTATAAACATGGAAAAAATAAACATGGCAGCATCAGAAAAATATTTTCGTAAATTATGTAATGGGATATTTGATTAGATAATTCAAGTTAGATTACAATGAATATAATTATTATGCATAATACAAAATAAAGAGAACAAAATTAGATGATTTGATTGGGTCAGTTAGGATGATATAAATATGGTGTTGATTTGGAGAATATTAAATAATTTTTATTACTGATTCAATATTTTTCATAAATTAATCATATCAATTAAAATCAATAAGCCTAAATAGGCAACAAATCAAATTATATTACATAAAATCTGTAATTGATTAGAAATTTTTATATGGTAAAAAAAAATTGAAATCCGAAAATTTGTAATTTCTAAAAATAAAAAAATGTATTTTAATTAATATTTTGTATTATGCAATTACAAATTAATAATATGTATATTTAAATAATTAATGCATCAAAATAACTATTAAATGATATTAATTTGAATATGCAATTTCAAATTTCTAAATTATGTTTGGTCTATGAAATTTTACATGATTTTAATTATTACACGAATTATTTTCTCAAAATATTTATTACAAATTTTAATAAAACAGTAAAAAAGAAAAGAGAGAGAGAGTGAATGTATAAAATAAATGAGTATGTTTATGTGTTATGTGTTATGCTTAAATGAGTGTGTAAATGTAAAATAGGAAATAAGTTAAAAACATACCAAAATACAAATGCCTAATAAGCAATTGAGTATTACACATCATCAATTTAATGCCAACTAAGCGATTTGAGAAAATGACATAGACATTTGCCAGATGTCATTCATATAGGACATAGATCCTCTTTTTATATTATATATAGATTTCCCCAAAAGAACATTGGCATATAGGTTCATTACAAATGACTTAAAATAGGTCCACATATAAAATGTTTAGTCACTCGTATAATATTTGTCCACATTAATGGCTAGGAAAATTGTAGTTTCGGTCCTCCATGTGTGCCTAGTTTGGAATTTAGTCCGTGGGTATTCGTATTTTTCATGTAAAGTATAACATATATTATAATGTGGAATAACAAAAGTATATCACAAATTATATGATATATTTCAAAACTCAATCAAAATATTCAAAACTAAAATCAAATCAGAAATCTGAATTTCCGGTAATTTTACATACAATTTCAATTTTAATAAAAAAAATCAGAAAAATTGAAAATCAGAACTTCATAACTCGGAATGAAAACTACTGTTGCAAATTCGGATATTTTTGGACCGAATTGACGGAATTCTAAAATTCCATTCCGATTTCCATCCTTAACCACATTGCATTTTTACTTTTATTTTTTCTGTATTTTATTTTATAAAACACATGTATGATGATGTTTTTATTGTCGTCAAATATGTCTTGTTATTTTAGAAGTTATTCAAATATGTTATTGAAAGTATGTTTATTGATATTAATTATAAATGTATTAAGATTGCCCCGTACTAGCTTATCACTGAACCAAGTTGATTTTAACAGTGAATATTAAAATAATTAGCAAGGATCACCCAATTAATTTGCTAAACTTAATATTTTTCAATTATTGATTCATTTTATTTATTTATTTATTTATTATTTCATTGGATGTATTGATTGCAAATTTGCAATATAAAAAATACTTTTATCTAAATAATCACAAGTAATACATACATATATTATAACTTACTAATAAGGATAGAAGTATAGAACATGTATCACAAAAAAATTGAGAAACAAAAAAAAATATGTTTTTAAAGGTAGGGATATTTTTTGAAAAATAATTAGACATACCATTACACACAAAAAATAATAAAACATGTAGAATAAAAGGAATATAAACAATACATTAGCACAAATATAAACACCCGGTTAAAAAAAGTATCAAACAAACGAATGCATGCAGGAGTATAAATAATACCAAACATTGGCTTTACAAGTTTTCAAGTAGATGGTGAATGCTTTTAAGATGACGCAAAGTACATTGGTGATCTTCCTGGATATTGAGATTGCAACTTCCGATTCTTCCTCTTAGCTACTACATACGAATGAACAAAACTTGCATTTGCTTCAACAAATTAAATAGCTTCTTTGTAATATGGTTTCCCACCATTCTTTTGTACAACCGCATCTACTAGGACAAGAAGTTGCCTCCGTTGCTCAGATTTCTGGGATTCATATTTTGTTTTGTTATCAAAGATAACACGCCTGTTCTCGCACAGTCTCAGAGTTTCTTATATATGTCAAATTCAAAATCAACTTACTACATATGAATGAACAAAACTTGTAACAATCAAGAGGAGAAAAGGAATGGCAAGCCTTGCGGCTTAGTTCATAAATCAACATTAAAAAAAAAACAAATAAGAGATTTTAAACACAGACATGTAGCTATTTCTCCTCGCTCTGAAGAGACATGTATTTCATAGCTAAATATATAAAATACCACTTGCATTAGATTAAATCTAACTCCTTTTCTTTCAGAAAGTTTTAATTCATGATCATACATTCAAGTGTTAGAGTAGGTGACCAACAAGCCAACTTGTGGTTGTGGTCCTTCTCTTTATCCTTGTAATAAAACAATCGTTTTTCGTTCGTAATAATATAATATTTCATTTGGCATTCTATATTTGTTATCCCATGCAAGCAACATAGATATAGTCCTAACGAGTTACTCTATTACTGTGAGTTGATCTAGTAGAATCGTGAGATAACTCAACAATGTAATGTAACTGTTAAACCTTGTTCCTAGTCGATGGGTTACGCCAATAATGAGGATACCGGCCTTTCCCTTTTGAGACTAGCACTTAGTGTATGTGTACTGCGACTCATCAGTCCTCGGTGTTGTGACATCGGCATACTTGAGTGGGTGCTCATATTAGATGAGTTCACTGAACTCCCTCGCCCTAGAAATCTATAAGTGGTTCTCATTCATCGAGTAATAGGTTTCTAAGATATAGTTGTACACCATTAGTCCTTAAGACCCAGACATCACCGTGACTTCACTAGAGGACCGATTGTATCGTGACCTGTCCTTGAGTCCCAACGCGGACCACTCCAAGGGCCAACGTTCGTGCAATCCGAAACCTAGTGTGAAGTCTGTGTATTGTAGTAGGGGATTCGAGCGCTTGAGTAGTCATGGATGTCCTGTGTGTTCTGACGGTTTATAATCCATGGAATCTCTGGCCAGAGTTGATAGTGGGGTGATTAGGGAAACGTGTTTCCCTAAGTCGCACACGAACGGATTTATAATACCTAGAACGTTCGCACGGTTATTGAACTTTATAAGAGGTCTCGGTGAACCAATGCCTCTAGTTCAATCAGGACATGTGCTGCGAAAGGATCGTACTGTACGCTAACTATATCATAAGGTTCTTGCAGGCACTTCATTTGTATCTAGGGAATCATGATGCGTAGTTGCTAGACGCCAATCTTGATTCGTTGGGCACCGATTTGATCGGGGATTAGGTAAAATGAGTTTTACTCTAATCGGGACTCTTGGGAGGAGTTCGTATAAGAACAATGTGTTGTTCGAATCACAAAGAGTTGTGAGCCCACGGCTAGCATACACCTGAACCATTGAGGGTCACACTTCTCGTGTAATATAGATCCTTGATAACAACAAGCATACATTAATGTGTTAATCTTTGAACGATTGGATGTCGATATGATTGAATCCAAGATTCGTAACTGTGGATTGCGAATCGGAATAAACGTGGAGAAAGAGAGACATGCGGAATTTGGTGAACTTTCTAAATTGGGAATTTTCCCGATTTAGCAAGTCCACTAAAGTGGAAGTTTCCAATTTTGGAAATTGGAAATTTCGAAGAGGCACTCGTATCGACGAGGACTTTGAGCTCGTCACAAATATAATTTTGTTATAATTTTGTGGACGATCGTTTATTAGAAACGAGGCCGACGAGGGAATGGGCTTTATACATCAGTGGGTCAAGCCCAATGACTTAAACCCACTAGGGTTGAAAACCCTAAGTATAAATAGACCTCAAACAAGAGTTTGAGATCAGATTTTCTGGACCAAACCCTAGCCGCCCAAGCCCTAGCCGCTCTCCCCTCCGGCCGTTGCTGCCCCGCCGCACCACCGCCTACCACCGCCGGGAAACCGCCGGTTTTCTCCTCTCTTCTCCTTCGTTTTACTTGTTGTTTATCTAACTCGTTTACATCTAGTGCTGTAGTTCGAGTGGGTCGAAAATACGAGGTGAAACCTAATTGGAGAAGAGCTGCTGCCCCGACGAATCCACGCACCGCCGCTGCACTGCCGCACGCGCCGCTACGCCGCTCACGCGCCGCCGCTGCTGCTGCCATTCACCGCCGTTCGTCGCTTGCTGGATCAGCTTGTTCCAGCCGTGAGTTGCAGCTCCGAGGATTGGTAATTTGCATCTTGTACGTGATTGGTTCTAGGTTTCGATTCGTCGAAATCTCACGCTACAAGAGGTAAATAAATCGAAACTTTCGTAAATTAATTCAAGCATGTTTGTATGAATTATAATTTATGATTATGAGTAATATGTGATTACGTGTTTCGATTTTATTGAATGATGAATAAGCATGTTTCGTAATTTTCGGTTTTACGTGTTTTTCAATTAAATCGATAATTACCATATGTATGGCGGAAGCGTTAAGGTACGTTGACTATGTGATTAGTTTATGCATGTAATCGAAACTAGTTCGAAATAAAAATTTTAAATTCCGCTGCGTATACATGCACGATCCCCAACATCAAGATGGGTCCGCGGGAATTACATCACATGTATTCAACTAGAGTCTCGTTATCTTCAAGTTCATCACCATGGGTGAAAACTACAATCATATAGTCGTTAATTTTGGGACCAAAAAATGAACGCAAGTTCTTCAGAACATCTTTGTCTATACTTGAAAAGCGATATTCGATTGACAGAACAAGAACAATTGCATCGAGACCATCAGTTGCCAAATCGGTGCATCTAGCAAATTCCTTCCCAATAGAAAAAACCCAATGATCCTGGTAAGTGCATGTATCTCATCAAGTCAGGCATGTTTGAACCAATAAATAACATATATATGCTAAATTAGATGGTTGAAATCCTAATTTGCTTTGATTCTTGCCTAACCACCCCCTCCCACAAAAAAAAATTCCTATTTTCATTTTATATTGTTACACCCCTAATTTTACTTTTCTATTGTTTATTAGTTATCCAGATAACATCACCTTTTACCCTTTCTTTTCTAGTATGCGGCAACATTCAACACCAATGTGGTCCAGAAGTTTGTGTTAATTTCCTTTAGATCATATGCCTAACTATGAAGATTATAACAGGTTTTTGCTTGCTATGAAATGAATCAATACGAACATATCTGATGAAGAGTGTTAAAGCATAAAATAACATGTACCTGGAGTATCAATCACAACAAGATTCTGTCAATTTTCTAGTTGAGTTGTTTGCATCTCACAAGTTTTGGTAGCACCAAAAATGGTATATTTCGACTTGAATGCATTTCTTCCAAGGATACTACTCCCCGTTGCACTTATCCCAGAACCTAATTGTCCTACTAATACTATAGTTTTAACCCCGGTTGAAGGTGACGAGGACTTAATTTGAACCCCAACATGCACAAACAAATATACAAACATATATAAGTTTTCAACTAAATGCCAGAAATGGTTTTTAAAGTGCATACATATATATATATATATATATATATATATATATATATATATATATATATATATATATATATATATATATATAAACACACACACACACGCTTACTAATTACGCAAAAGCACATCGCCTTACTACTATTTGATCAGATTGTTGCCTCTGATTCTCAATCTCCCTCCCATGAGCAGTTTCTAATAACTCCAATTTCACCTTATTTATAATTTCATCATTTGATTTCACTTGAGAAGAGAGTGCCATAATTTCTGCCTTAAGTCGACTATTTTCCTGCTCTGCTATTTGTTGTGCAAGCTTATCAGAGCTTTCCTGTAGCTTTAACTCTAATGTTTGTTGTTCAAGCTTATTTGAGCTCTCCTTTAGTTTTAACTCTGCTATTTGTTGTACAAGCTTATCTGAGCTATCTTTTAGCTTTAAATCAACTTATATATAAAAACAAATGCATCATATCTTTAAACAAATTAAATGTATGATATCGAGAAAAACTACCGTCTCAGTTATTCTCTTACGCTGCTCTTCATATGACTTTTGTAACTCCTCCTTCAATTTAAATTTCTCCTCATCGGAATTAAATTTAACGGCTGGAGCATCATAAAAAAATTCGTTTGTTGCTCCTCCCTACAATTGATGATTAACTTACATCGTAACAAATTTCTGCAAAATAAAGAAAATAAATTGCGCTTACCTTCATGTCAACAAATTGTTCATCTATATACGGTTTGCCACCATTTTTATCTACAACCTCATTTACTAAGTCAAGAAGTTGCTTTCCTTGTTAAGATTTCTGGACTTCATCTTTTGTTTTGTTATTAAAGAGAACATGTCGGTTCCCACACATTCTCAGAGTTTCCTATGTCAAAATGATAAACAAATAATTAATTACGAATTATGGACAATATTCTTAGAAAATCAAGGGAAAATAAATGACAAGCCGCATGGTTTAATTTAGGGATGTGAACGAGCCGAGCTCGGCTGTTTTGGCCGGCTCGAGCTCGAGTCCATGTTGCCAAGCTCGAGCTCATCGAGTTAATTTTTTTTTTGGCTCGAGCTCGAGCTCATTTAGTTTTTTTTTTTATTTATATTAATTTTTTTAATTAAAATCATTTTTTTTATTAAAAATTATTTATAGGAAACTAAAAAAATTATAAAATAAATAATGAACTCTAGTTATATATATTTTTTTAATTTTTATATTATTATTATAATATTTTATATCATTATGAGTTATCTAAGAAATATAGATTTGTTTCTATTTAAATAGTAGAAATATTTATTATTATAGACGATAGTATATATATATATATATATATATATATATATATATATATATATATATATATATATATATATATTTAAAAATTAAAAAAATAAAAAATAATGCAGCTCGCGAGCTGTCGAACAACTAAATTTGGGCTGGAGCTCGAGTTCGAGCCGGCTCGACTCGTTTACCACCCCTAGTTTAATTCATAAAATTCATGTTTAGAGGTAAAAGAATAGAAGACTTAAACAGGTAACTACAACAAGATCTTCATAGCAAAATAGTATGGCATGGGCAATTTCTTAGTGAGCAAACTTGGACATGTTAATATGTCCGGATAAAATAAATTAAATATTAGGAGACTTAATGGAAGAGCAATGAGAGGTGTACCTTATAGTGTTGATTGCAATTGCGGCCCAAGTAATCGTCAAGAGTCTCGTCATCTTCAAGATCATCACCACCAGTGAAAACTACAATCATATAATCAATAATTTTAGGGCCAAAAAATGCCTGTAACATCGAAACACCAGCTTCTTCTTCTTCTCTAGAAATGCGAGTTCTAATTGATGCCACTAGAAGAATAGCATGGATACCACCTTTTGCCATTTTGATTCATTTGGCAATTTCCTTTCGAATAAATTGATGTTCAACCGAACAATCAAATAATCCTGGCAATTGCAGTTAATTCATCAAGTCAAGTCACACATGTTTACACTTGTCTGCAAAAAGATTCTAAATTAGTACTACTAACATGCATATATGTATGTACCTGGTGTATCAATCACTGCAAGATTCTGCCCGTTTTCCAGTAAAGTAGTTGTATGCATCTCACAAGTGCTGGTGATACGAGTAGAGCTCGACATTGACTTGAATGCCTTTCTTCCAAGTAAACTATTCCCTGTTGCACTTTTCCCATTACCTGTTCTTCCAACCAGTACTATAGTCTTAACCTCGCTTAATGAAGGCGGTGCCATTTAAATTAAGTCAACTTATCTGCAAAAAGACCAACAAAAACCATACACAAATTGAAGCGTTTGCGAGTGTGAAAGAATCAGATAACTGCCATACATAATCGGATGGTTATATTATCAAATCAACGAAAGAAAAAATTTAGGAATTTCTTACATTGAAAACAAGGAGAAACCAAAGTAAAGAGGAGAAAATACAATTTTGACCTTGTTCGAGTCCGAATTTGGATTTTTCACGTTAGACAGGAATTGTAGCCAGCTGAAATTGTTGGGGATCGTGCATGTATACGCAGCGGAATTTAAAATTTTACATCGAACTAGTTTCGATTACATGCATAACTAATCACATAGTCAACGTACCTTAACGCTTCCGCCATACATATGGTAATTTTCGATTTAATTAAAATACATAAAACCGAAAATTCACGAAACATGCTTATTCATCATTTCACAAAATCGAAACATGTAATCACGTATTACTCATGCTTGCAAATTAATAATCACACAAACATGTTCGAATCGAATTACGAAAGTTCCGATTTATTACCTCTTGTAGCGTGAGATTTCGACGAATCGAAATCCTAAAACGAGTCACGTACAAGCTGCTAATTACCAATCCACGGGGCTGCACCTCACGGCTGGACCGAGCTGATCCAGCAGGCAACGAACGGCGACGAACGGCAGCAGCAGCGGCGGCGCGTGGCAGCGGCAGCGGCGGCGCGTGAGCGGCGGTGCGGCGCGTGCGGTGGTGCACGAATTCGTCGGGGCAGCAGCTACTCTCCAATTAGGTTTCACCTCGTATTTTCGACCCACTCGAACTATAGCACTAGATATAAACGAGTTAGATAACAACACGAATAAAACGAAGGAGAAAGAGGAGAAAACCGGCGGCGTTTCCGGCGGTGGTCGGCGGTGGCGCGGCGGAGATGCAACGGCCGAAGAGGGGGCGGCTAGGGCTTGAGCGGCTAGGGTTTGGTTGCTGAAAATCTGATCTCAAAACTCCTTTTGAGGTCTATTTATACCTAGGGTTTTCAACCCTAGCGGGCTTAAGTCATTGGGCTTGACCCACTGATGCATTAAGCCCATCCCCTTGTCGGCCTCGTTTCTAATAAACGATCGTCCACAAAATTATAACAAAATTATATTTGTGACGAGCTCAAAGTCCTCGTCGATACGAGTGCCTCTTCGAAATTTCCAATTTCCAAAATTGGAAACTTCCACTTCAGTGGACTTGCTAAATCGGGAAACTTCCCAATTTAGAAAGTTCACTAAATTCCGCATGTCTCTCTTTCTCTAAGTTTATTCCAATTCGCAATACACAATTACGAATCTTGGATTCAATCATATCGACATCCAATCGTTCAAAGATTAACACATTAATCTATGCTTGTTGTTATCAAGGATCTATATTACACGAGAAGTGTGACCCTCAATGGTTCAGGTGTATGCTAGCCGTGGGCTCACAACTCTTTGTGATTCGAACAACACATTGTTCTTATACGAACTCCTCCCAAGAGTCCCGATTAGAGTAAAACTCATTTTACCTAATCCCGATCAAATCGGTGCCCAACGAATCAAGATTGGCGTCTAGCAACTACGCATCATGATTCCCTAGATACAAATGAAGTGCCTGCAAGAACCTTATGATATAGTTAGCGTACAGTACGATCCCTTCGTAGCACATGTCCCGATTGAACTAGAGGCATTGGTTCACCGAGACCTCTTATAAAGTTCAATAACCGTGCGCACGTTCTAGGTATTATAAATCCGTTCGTGTGCGACTTAGGGAAACACATTTCCCTAATCACCCCACTATCAACTCTGGCCAGAGATTCCATGGATTATAAACCGTCAGAACACACAGGACATCCATGACTACTCAAGCGCTCGAATCCCCTACTACAATGCACAGACTTCACACTAGATTTCGGATTGCACGAACGTTGGCCCTTGGAGCGGTCCGCGGTGGGACTCAGGGACAGGTCACGATACAATCGGTCCTCTAGTGAAGTCACGGTGATGTCTGGGTCTTAAGGACTAATGGTGTACAACTATATCTTAGAAACCTATTACTCGATGAATGAGAACCACTTATAGATTTCTAGGGCGAGGGAGTTCAGTGAACTCATCCAGTATGAGCACCCACTCAAGTATGCCGATGTCACAACACCGAGGACTGATGAGACGCAGTACACATACACTAAGTGCTAGTCTCAAAAGGGAAAGGCCGGTATCCTCATTATTGGCGTAACCCATCGACTAGGAACAAGGTTTAACAGTTACATTACATTGCTGAGTTATCTCACGATTCTACTAGATCAACTCACAGTAATAGAGTAACTCGTTAGGACTATATCTATGCTGCTTGCATGGGATAACAGATATAGAATGCCAAATAAGATATTTTATTATTACGAACGAAAAACGATTGTTTTATTACAAAGAAAAGAGAAAGACCACAGCCACAAGTTGGCTTGCCGGTCACCTACTCTAACAATCTCCCACTTGACCTAAAGCCAACTACTCATAAATCTAAGTCCCATCGACTCTCGATGTTTCTCGTGGACTGATCCTGACAATGGCTTGGTGAAGGGATCTGCAATATTGTCCTCCGAGGTGACTCTGTCTAGCTTGACTTCACCTCTCTCTATGATCTCTCGGATCACATGGTATTTTCTCAACACGTGCTTCGACTTCTGATGAGCTCTTGGTTCCTTAGCTTGCGCTACGGCTCCGTTGTTATCGCAGTACAGCCGTACTGGATCGCTAGCGTTCGGAAATACACCCAACTCTTGGATGAATTTCCTAATCCATGACCCTTCCTTTGAAGCATCTGATGCTGCAATATATTCAGCCTCGGTGGTGGAATCAGCCGTCGTGCCTTGTTTGGAACTCTTCCAACACACGGCACCCCCGTTGACTTTGAATATATACCCCGAGTTTGACTTTGAGTCATCCACGTCCGATTGAAAACTAGAATCCGTGAAGCCTTCTATTTTCAACTCGGTATCCCCATAGACCAAAAACAAATCTCGAGTTCTTCGCAAGTACTTGAGAATGTCCTTCACAGCCTTCCAATGGGCTGGGCCGGGGTCGGACTGATATCTGCTTGTGACGCTCACAGCATACGCAATATCAGGTCGTGTACACAGCATGCCATACATTATGCTTCCTATAGCGGATGCATAAGGTGTCCTTTTCATCTCCTCGATTTCCATTTGCGTTTGAGGACGCATGGATTTCGAGAGACGAACCCCATGGGACATTGGCAAGAATCCCTTCTTGGATTCTTCCATGCTAAACCGTTTAAGAACGGTGTCTATGTACATGGATTGGGACAAGCCAAGCAATCTCCTCGATCTATCTCTATAGATCCGTATTCCCAATACGTAGGATGCTTCTCCCAAATCCTTCATCGAGAAACGTGTGGATAACCATACTTTAGTCGACTGCAACATCCCTACATCATTCCCAATGAGTAGTATGTCATCAACATAAAGTACAAGAAAAGTCACTGCACTCCCACTAACCTTCTTGTAGACACAAGGTTCCTCCGGGTTTTTCACAAATTCAAACTCTTTGATAGTTGTGTCGAACCTTTTGTTCCAACTACGGGATGCTTGTTTCAATCCATAAATGGATCGCTGGAGTTTGCAAACCTTTTGCTCATCTCCAGAAGATATGAAGCCTTCCGGCTGCGCCATGTAAATTTCTTCCTCAATGTCCCCATTAAGGAAAGCGGTCTTCACATCCATTTGCCATATCTCGTAGTCATACCACGCAGAGATGGCCAGCAAAATCCTAATGGACTTAAGCATAGCAACTGGAGAGAAGGTTTCCTCATAGTCAACTCCTTGCTTTTGAGTATAACCCTTCGCTACCAATCTAGCCTTGTAGGTCGATACCTTTCCATCTACTCCAATTTTCTTCTTATAGATCCACTTGCAGCCTATGGGAACAATTCCCTCGGGTGGATCTACCAAGGTCCATACCTTGTTGGAGTACATAGAGTCCATTTCGGATTTCATGGCATTAAGCCAATGTCCCTTGTCTGTATCCGATACAGCTTCGTTGAAAGTTCTAGGATCACATCCTTGGTCAACTTCATCAACGAGGAATAACCTATCGGGCGCTCTCCGAACTCTTTCGGATCTACGCAGCGACGGTTCAGGAGGTATGTTAGTGGTTTGTTGAATTGGTTCATTATCTGATTGTTGTGCTTGAACTTCAGATTGTGGTTCTCGAACTTCTTCGAGATCAACTACACTGCCCTTTCTATCCGATAGAAATTCCTTCTCAAGGAACACGGCATTTCTCGAGACGAACACCTTTGCCTCGGAAACATAGTAGAATTCGTATCCCATGGAATCCTCGGGATACCCCACAAAATAGCATAGGTCGGATTTTCCATCCAACTTATCTCCCACTAGCCGCTTCACGTAAGCGGGACAACCCCATATCCTAATATGTTTAAACGTGGGTTTCTTGGAGTGCCAAAGTTCATAAGGTGTGGAGTTAACTGCTTTGGTATTAACCCTATTCAGCAAATACACGGCAGTTAGGAGTGCATGACCCCACAAGTATGCCGGTAGCTCGGTGAACCCCATCATAGATCGAACCATGTCTAACAGTGTTCGATTCCGACGTTCGGAAACTCCATTAAGTTGAGGAGTTCCAGGAGGAGTCCATTGAGAAAGAATCCCATTCTCTTTAAGATAGTCTATAAACTCAGTACTTAAGTATTCACCACCACGATCGGATCGCAGTTTCTTAATACGTCTACCGAGTTGGTTTTCTACTTGGTGTCTAAAATCTTTGAACTTTTCAAAAGTTTCAGACTTATACTTCATTAAGTACACGAAACCATACCTAGAATAATCATCGGTAAAGGTAACGAAGTAGTTAAAACCACCCCTAGCACTAACGCTTAGTGGACCACACACGTCGGAATGGATCAAATCCAAAAGACCCTCGGCCCGTTCCATTTTCCCTTTGAAGGGAGTCTTGGTCATCTTTCCTTTAAGGCAGGATTCACAAGTTTGAAGTGATTTAACGTCCTCCAAAGAGAACATTCCTTCACTAACAAACTTGTTCATCCTTCTCAAGGAAATGTGACCTAGTCGAGCGTGCCAAAGTTGTGCGGGGTTAAGACTTATATCTTTTCGTTTTGCTGATATAATGTTAATAGGTATTTCACTTGGATTCAGTTCATATAAGTTGTTTATAAGTTGTCCCTTACAAATCATATTTTGTTCCTTTTGTATAATGCAAATCGAATTTCCAAAAACAAAAGTAAAACCTTCATTATCCAAAACAGGAATTGAAATAAGGTTTCGAATAAGTGACGGAACAAATAAACAATTGTTCAAAACAATGGAAAAACTAGAATCCAAAACAGAAAGATAAATTGTCCCAATGGCTTCAGCAGCAACTCTTGCTTCGTTGCCCATTCTTAGGTAGGTCTCACCCACATTAAGCCTCCTACTTCTTGTCATGAGCTGCAAATCATTACAAAGATGTGAGCCACAACCAGTATCCAATACCCAAGCAGAAGATTTAACGGACAAGTTAACTTCAACTAAATACGTACCCTTTTCAGAACGTTTCTGATCGAGGTAAGCCTTGCAGTTGCGTCGCCAATGGCCCTTCTTTCCACAGTGATGGCAAGCGTCATCAACTTGCTTGGTGACCTTGTCATTCTTCACTCCGCTCGACTCGCCCTTCTCAAGTTTCTTGCTCGGGCCGAAACTTCTTTCTTTCCTTTTCTTCTGCAAAGAACCTTTCTTCACAGAAGGAGCAACTAGGAGAACAGATTTCTCCTTCTTGATCGTGGACTCATAGCTGACCAACATGTTCAACAACTCATCCAATGGTGGATCGAGCTTGTTCATGTTGAAGTTCACTATGAACGATTCATAAGAACTAGGAAGGGACAGTAGGATCAAATCCACCGAGAGCTCGGCCGGGAGGGTGACATCAAGGCTTACTAGCTTCTCAAGGAGAGTGATCATCTTGAGACCGTGCTCGTGGACCGAAGCCCCTTCACGCAGCCTCATGGTGATCAACTCCTTGGTAGCTGAGTACCTCGATGCTCTAGTATTCTCACTGTACATGCTTTCAAGATGGTGCTTGATATCATTAGCATGCACGTGAGACTCATACTTCCTCGCGAGCTCTGGCACCATGGATGCTAGCATGTAGCACCTCGCATGGAGGTCGTCCTTCTTCCATGCCTCGAAAGTGGCAGTCTCATCAGCAGTAGCAGTCGCAGGAAGAGCAGCGGGGGGACGTTCATTGAGCACATAGAGACGCTCCTCCACTTGGAGCACAAGTTTCAGATTGCGAAGCCAATCCAAATAGTTTGGACCGGTGAGTTTGTTTTGGTCGAGGATTGAGGAAAGAGGATGTTTGGACATTGTTGCTGAGAAAATTTTAAGAAGACAATAATTAGAGTTTAGTTCGTAATAATCGTTACAATTAAAATTTTGGACTTGTATGTTTTAATTGTTCTCCCACTAATTTTATCGAATTCCACCACCCTCTAGCAGACAATCGAGAAAACTTGTTTTTCTTTAATGGGCTTTAGGTCCAATAGCGCAAATGTAACCCGTAGTTAATCTATCCCGATTACATAAGCCTAAAGGTAGAGTACTATCAATCACATCACTATGTGACCCTAAAGATCGATTTACCTCACACTTGATAATGACCTAAGTTAATCTAGCGAATATCAAAATCTTCGTGTGTCAAGTCTAGCCTACCAATATGAGATGTCATAGATCCAACTATATCAAACTAATGCAATCCCTAGTTAATCTAGCCGACCACATTAATCCAACATAATTTTATCTATGACCGTATCTCCATCTAATGTCAATTAAATTACAGCTTATCCCACAATAGCACTCCCCGCTAACACGGCTTACTGCACTATTATGAGAGGCTACACATAATTTAATTGTTGGTAGAAGGAAAGAAAAATTCAACAATTTGTTTTTTCTTTATAGCTTGATAATTATTCTTGATTAAGAATGAGGGATTTTGTTTTTAAATCTTATTAGCTCATCGGAAGTTTTAGGTTATGATCGTTTGTGATTCCTACAACTATGTTCTCTAGGTATGTGGAAGCGCATATGGATCCTAAGAGAGACATACGATCATCATCGTACTTAATTACAATTATTCATCTCATGAATTAATTAATTAAAACGATTAATTGCAAATATTATTAACGGACCCCTTTCATTCATAAATCATTCAAATAAGAATGAAGTCCATTAATTATTTGCCATCTAATTTGTGTTCCATTAATTAAACTAATTTAACGATTAAATTAAATAATTAATCCAACACTATTCCTTGAATTCAAATTAAATTAATGGATCAATTATCTAATTGGGTTTAATTGATAAATAATTTCAAAAATTAAAAATCAATTAATTTTAATATTAATTCTCAGAAAATCGAATAAAAATTTTTTTTTTTTTTTTTTTTTTTTGTTTGCGCTGACCGGACCGGTCGGACCGGACCGGTTCGGCCAGCTGGAAAAACAGCAGTGAAAATCCGAAATTTTCAAAAATTAAAAATTTTATATTTTCTGAAATATTCAAAATATTTAATTAATATTAAACCCCCAATTTGATAACACCAAAAATTCAACAATTCAACAAATCGAAGCATGCTTTCGAAAACGATAAACACGTTGACAAATAAACGATTAACCCGTGGCTCTGATACCACTGTTGGGGATCGTGCATGTATACGCAGCGGAATTTAAAATTTTACATCGAACTAGTTTCGATTACATGCATAACTAATCACATAGTCAACGTACCTTAACGCTTCCGCCATACATATGGTAATTTTCGATTTAATTAAAATACATAAAACCGAAAATTCACGAAACATGCTTATTCATCATTTCACAAAATCGAAACATGTAATCACGTATTACTCATGCTTGCAAATTAATAATCACACAAACATGTTCGAATCGAATTACGAAAGTTCCGATTTATTACCTCTTGTAGCGTGAGATTTCGACGAATCGAAATCCTAAAACGAGTCACGTACAAGCTGCTAATTACCAATCCACGGGGCTGCACCTCACGGCTGGACCGAGCTGATCCAGCAGGCAACGAACGGCGACGAACGGCAGCAGCAGCGGCGGCGCGTGGCAGCGGCAGCGGCGGCGCGTGAGCGGCGGTGCGGCGCGTGCGGTGGTGCACGGATTCGTCGGGGCAGCAGCTCCTCTCCAATTAGGTTTCACCTCGTATTTTCGACCCACTCGAACTATAGCACTAGATATAAACGAGTTAGATAACAACACGAATAAAACGAAGGAGAAAGAGGAGAAAACCGGCGGCGTTTCCGGCGGTGGTCGGCGGTGGCGCGGCGGAGATGCAACGGCCGAAGAGGGGGCGGCTAGGGCTTGAGCGGCTAGGGTTTGGCTGCTCAAAATCTGATCTCAAAACTCCTTTTGAGGTCTATTTATACCTAGGGTTTTCAACCCTAGCGGGCTTAAGTCATAGGGCTTGACCCACTGATGCATTAAGCCCATCCCCTTGTCGGCCTCGTTTCTAATAAACGATCGTCCACAAAATTATAACAAAATTATATTTGTGACGAGCTCAAAGTCCTCGTCGATACGAGTGCCTCTTCGAAATTTCCAATTTCCAAAATTGGAAACTTCCACTTCAGTGGACTTGCTAAATCGGGAAGCTTCCCAATTTAGAAAGTTCACTAAATTCCGCATGTCTCTCTTTCTCTACGTTTATTCCAATTCGCAATTCATAATTACGAATCTTGGATTCAATCATATCGACATCCAATCGTTCAAAGATTAACACATTAATCTATGCTTGTTGTTATCAAGGATCTATATTACACGAGAAGTGTGACCCTCAATGGTTCAGGTGTATGCTAGCCGTGGGCTCACAACTCTTTGTGATTCGAACAACACATTGTTCTTATACGAACTCCTCCCAAGAGTCCCGATTAGAGTAAAACTCATTTTACCTAATCCCGATCAAATCGGTGCCCAACGAATCAAGATTGGCGTCTAGCAACTACGCATCATGATTCCCTAGATACAAATGAAGTGCCTGCAAGAACCTTATGATATAGTTAGCGTACAGTACGATCCCTTCGTAGCACATGTCCCGATTGAACTAGAGGCATTGGTTCACCGAGACCTCTTATAAAGTTCAATAACCGTGCGAACGTTCTAGGTATTATAAATCCGTTCGTGTGCGACTTAGGGAAACACATTTCCCTAATCACCCCACTATCAACTCTGGCCAGAGATTCCATGGATTATAAACCGTCAGAACACACAGGACATCCATGACTACTCAAGCGCTCGAATCCCCTACTACAATGCACAGACTTCACACTAGATTTCGGATTGCACGAACGTTGGCCCTTGGAGCGGTCCGCGGTGGGACTCAGGGACAGGTCACGATACAATCGGTCCTCTAGTGAAGTCACGGTGATGTCTGGGTCTTAAGGACTAATGGTGTACAACTATATCTTAGAAACCTATTACTCGATGAATGAGAACCACTTATAGATTTCTAGGGCGAGGGAGTTCAGTGAACTCATCCAGTATGAGCACCCACTCAAGTATGCCGATGTCACAACACCGAGGACTGATGAGACGCTGTACACATACACTAAGTGCTAGTCTCAAAAGGGAAAGGCCGGTATCCTCATTATTGGCGTAACCCATCGACTAGGAACAAGGTTTAACAGTTACATTACATTGCTGAGTTATCTCACGATTCTACTAGATCAACTCACAGTAATAGAGTAACTCGTTAGGACTATATCTATGCTGCTTGCATGGGATAACAGATATAGAATGCCAAATAAGATATTTTATTATTACGAACGAAAAACGATTGTTTTATTACAAAGAAAAGAGAAAGACCACAGCCACAAGTTGGCTTGCCGGTCACCTACTCTAACACAAATGTGCTAATACAATAGACTTGTGGGCTTTCTGTACTGGGAAAAAACAATAAAGAATTGTTGTTGACTTGATCTCATATAAAAAAGAAAGACCTGGGCAATGTTATTTTTTATAAAAGTCGTCGTCGTTTTGCCAAATTGACCACGATGAATAGGAACATCAAGCAAGCAACAAAGATAAATGAAAAAATGCAAGAAATACTAACATGGCTACTATGGTTTTCTTAATAATTAGTAGTGGCTTTCATGTATTTGACATATTTTTAATTACCTTTCTTCTAGTCTTCTTATTCCTTCTCTCTTTGGTCTCTCTCTTCAACAGGTGCGCCAAAAGTAGGTTTTTTTTTTTTTTTTTTTTTTTGAGCAAGGTTGGTGCTATGGAGCCAAGGTTGGTTGCTTGGGGTTTCATTCCAAAACAATTGTCACAGATTTTTTGCTTCAACTTCAGCGGCAACTTATCTTGGAATCGGTGGCTACATTTAAGTGGTGTTTGCAAAAGCTTATTGATACGCGTAAAACCTACGTATGAAAAACCGCAAGTGTACAGTATCGCGTTTTGTAGAATAGTGAATTCCAGATATCGATCCAGGGAATTAAGTTCCTAAATCTACCAAGTACCGTAATTATACTATCCTAAACTTTATCTAGATGATCGAAAGGGAGGGGGGTGAAGCTAAAAAGAAAGAAACAATAATAAAAGCAACGGTCCGCCAGTATAAGCGAGGAATTCCGACGTGTGATGGCTTCTAGGGTAAAATCCACCAGTGTACTATCGATAAAGATCTACAAATCCGAATCTAATGTTAATTCAATATTCGCTAACCCAGACACTAAAATACCCTAACCCCCGTCTCCAGTGTAGTTAGAGTCTACCCACAGGTCCGACGTCTCCGTTCAGAACCTGATATTAAGAGAGCATTTAGGTCAAGTCCTTAAGGGCTACCCGAGGTGCATCACGTCTCCGTTTCCACAACCCGAGCTATGTTTTCCTAAAATCAAACGAGAAATCCTCTCTCGAGTTCATTCCCATTTACAATCAATTCAACTGTTGGCCAAACAATCGAAAGCATTTAATACAGGAAAACATAAACAGAATCAAAGAACGACAAATAGATCACAGATCTGGAAATCAAAATCAATATATACAAGGTTTCATTTCCCTAAAAGAATATGCTCAGTTCATTACAAACATAGCATCCAAATGAAGAACACGAGAAATCATAAACTAAACGTAAAGAAAAAGCTTATGAAAAACCCGAGTCGAAACCCTCGTCGAAGCTTCCTTCGAAGAACTGGCGAGAACCGAAGAGCAAACCGAAGAAGAAGTCGAGGAGTCGGTTCGACGAAGAAGTCCCTCCTTGTTAAATGACACGAGGGATCTATTTATAGTATGCTTTGCCTTTTAAGATATTTTATACGGATCCCAAGGCCCATATCGCGATATGAGCGGCAATATTGGGCGATATGGTAAAATTGCAAGCTCTCTGTTTCGTTTCTCCCCATATCGCGATATGGAATGGCATATCGCGCGATATGGCAAAAATGTAAGCTCTCTGTTTTGTTTTCTCCCATATGGCGATATGGAAGGTAATATCGCGATATGGTCGCTGCAATAACTTCAAACTCTGTTTTGACCCTTTTGTAGCCCGAATTTGACAATTTTTCATTTCACAAAAGTTGTAGCCCTTGCAGTTGGCTTTCTAAATCCCATTTGATTCAGCTCAATCGGAGGTCGTATGAAGAAGTTATGCATAAAATACCGAACGCTGCCACCATCCACTTGATTGCAATTTTTGCTCTTGTTTGACTTGATTCTCGGCTTCGCTTTCAAAATCGTTTCGAATCGGCAAAAATAGCTAACAAAACCTGAAAATATAAATAAAACAAGAATCGCATAATATAAACACATAAAGCCGAAAACTCGTACGAACGAAGACCAAAACTTGGAGAATTGATAAGTGAAAATCATGCAAAATGAACACTTATCACACCCTCAAACTTAGATCTTTACTCGTCCCGAGTAAATCAAAACGAAACAAAAACAAAAAGGAAAAAGAAACCACAAACTAAAACTAGGCCACTAACGTAGGGAAACACGATTGCATTTAGCGTATGCAACAAGCCTTTGAACCCATGGGTACCCCCAAAGGACGAGTTGTGTCTCGTGAGGGTTTTCAGACAACGCACCCACAAAGTTGCCGGATTGGTCAAAGCATTGCAATTAATTCCAAAGATAAAATGAGCTAGATAACTTAAAATCTTAGAATGGCATACGGCTTAAGGTATTCGACTTTCCTACCGACGCAATTAGTTGTTTCTACACCAAAATGAAAGATAGACAGAAGAATCCGTAATTAAACAATAAACACAATCATCGAGGGTTTTGAGTAGAAATGTGGATGAAAAGTAAGTTTTGATTCTGAAATTCAGAAACTCGAGTTGGGCATAAGTAAGGTCTATTTATTCAATAGAAAAAAATGACAACAACAAATTTTTGGTGATTTTCATCACATTTTTTATTTTTTCATTTTTTTTTTTTGAAATGGGCATAATCGTGACTCGTGCAAGGCTCGACACCACTGTGTTATCTCTCTGACCCATGTATCGAACTTTAGTCCAAGAAACCCCCAAACTTGACAACTCGAGAGACTTAGGCGACGAGGTGCACCCAACAGGTTAAGCTCGAGTCAGAAAGGCGGGGAAATCAGAGCGTGAATCAAAACAACACCACATATTATTATTTTTCTCTTTATCTTTTTTTTTTTTAATAGACAAAATAACATAAAATAAAAACGTAAAGACCATTGATAGAACTTTTAGCCAACAACTCGAATTGTGAACACATAATTCAATTCTAACTCGCCCCCCAAACCTCAAACTATTATACCCCTCAGAAAAGTGCGCTCAAGCTTAATCGGAAAGGATTCGAAAGGCTATCCACACAAGTTGCAAAAACGCAGTCGGAAGGTTCATCTATTATTAGCCGGTTATCCACAATTTCAATTTTAAAATCAACTAGCCAGTCTACTAATTAATTAATTGCTTTGCTTCAATAGAATCCGGAAATGCAACTTACACTCGATCCTAAATGAAATGCATGTGACAAACATAACACAATTACGGAAATCGAAATACATAAACGAAACTAAATTATATGATGTGCATGCAAAAGACCAAATCAAAATAAGCTAAACTCACCCTCAAACTTAAATCATGCATTGCCCTCAATGCGAAAAATAAAAGAAAGGAGAAAGAAATACGCCATGAACAGTCGTGCCGCAGATTGATCAGTGTTCTACGGTTGCGAAAGTGTTCTTTGGTTGCACGGGGTGCCATGAATTTTGGCACCGATGGCGAATTGCCGGAATTGTCTAGGCTTCCTAACTTCTTACTCTTCTTTCCTTGGGGACGAGATACCGGCAAAAATCAAGAAAAATGGGTGAAATCTAGCTTAAATAAAGAAAAAAAAAATGCAAAAATGACAAAAACAAATAATAACAAAATGACGAGAAATAAATAATGGGTTGCCTCCCATTCAGCGCCTGTTTTACTGTCGACGGCTCGACATGTTTTGGACGGATTATGTCCAATCCAAAACCTTGTAGATTGCGCATCATTCCGTCAGTCTTGATACATACTTTGCAATCATATCATGGACTAGATTGCAATCACGTAGTGCCCATCCCATCCCATGGAACTTCTCGTTTGCTTTGGAAATCAGTCGGTAGGAGACTAGAATGGGTTGCTTGCCTACCGATATCTCAAACTCGTATACAAGATATTCGAGCTTTGGAGTGAGCTCTACCTCAAATTTGATACTCGTCTCCTCTCTCACACTCAAATCCGGAGTTACGATGTGGATAGGATTTTCTTCGTCAAATTCCGCATCTACCATCATCTTCATCCCATTCTCTTCACACCCAAAAGTATGTACAGAACTAGGATGAATAATTCCCTCAAGATTCTCAGCCTCGTCGTTCATACGAAAATGTGTAAATACCTCGTTGTCTTCATATTGGATGGTTGGATGTGGTTCGGGACTGTGACATCTCTGAAAATTTTCCCAAATATTTGCCAGAAAGTGGAGTTCGTCTTGTAAATAGCACAAGTGCTCATTTGTCTGTGCAATTCCATTTTCTGGGTTCAACCTTCGATGTCTTTCAATATCCTCCAACTCTTGTTGAATGTAATCTGCTCTGGATTGAATCTCGTAAAGAGAGATATCAAAAATCGAGGCCATCAATGTATACAAATCTGTGAAAATAAATCAAAACGAAAAAAGAAAATAAAAGAAAAATGTCTGAAGTAAAGTAAGGATAGTTGGTAACGATATTAGTAGATTCAATATTAACTAATTCCCCGGCAACGGCGCCAAAAACTTGATACGCGTAAAACCTACGTATGAAAAACCGCAAGTGTACAGTATCGCGTTTTGTAGACTAGTGAATTCCAGATATCGATCCACAGGGAATTAAGTTCCTAAATCTACCAAGTACCGTAATTATATTATCCTAAACTTTATCTAGACGATCGAAAGGGAGGGGGGTGAAGCTAAAAATAAAGAAACAATAATAAAAGCAACGGTCCGTCAGTATAAGCGAGGAATTCCGACGTGTGATGGCTTCTAGGGTAAAATCCACCAGTGTACTATCGATAAAGATCTACAAATCCGAATCTAATGTCAATTCAATATTCGCTAACCCAGACACTAAAATACCCTAACCCCCGTCTGCAGTGTAGTTAGAGTCTACCCACAGGTCCGACGTCTCCGTTCAGAACCTGATATTAAGAGAGCATTTAGGTCAAGTCCTTAAGGGCTACCCGAGGTGCATCACGTCTCCGTTTCCACAACCCGAGCTATGTTTTCCTAAAATCAAACGAGAAATCCTCTCTCGAGTTATTCCCATTTACAATCAATTCAACTGTTGGCCAAACAATCGAAAGTATTTAATACAGGAAAACATAAACAGAATCAAAGAACGACAAATAGATCACAGATCTCGAAATCAAAATCAATATATACAAGGTTTCATTTCCCTAAAAGAATATGCTCAGTTCATTACAAACATAGCATCAAAATGAAGAACACGAGAAATCATAAACTAAACGTAAAGAAAAAGCTTATGAAAAACCCGAGTCGAAACCCTCGTCGAAACTTCCCGCGAGGAACTGGCGAGAACCGAAGAGCAAACCGAAGAAGAAGTCGAGGAGTCGGTTCGACGAAGAAGTCCCTCCTTGTTAAATGACACAAGGGATCTATTTATAGTATGCTTTGCCTTTTAAGATATTTTATACGCATCTCAAGGCCCATATCGCGATATGAGCGGCAATATCGGGCGATATGGTAAAATTGCAAGCTCTTTGTTTCGTTTCTCCCCATATTGCGATATGGAATGGCATATCGCGCGATATGGCAAAAATGCAAGCTCTTTGTTTCGTTTTCTCCCATATCGCGATATGGAAGGTAATATCGCGATATGGTTGATGCAATAACTTCAAACTCTGTTTTGACCCTTTTGTAGCCTGAATTTGACAATTTTTCATTTCACAAAAGTTGTAGCCCTTGCAGTTGGCTTTCTAAATCCCATTTGAATCAGCTCAATCGGAGGTCGTATGAAGAAGTTATGCATAAAATACCGAACGCTGCCATTGCTCTTGTTTGACTTGATTCTCGGCTTCGCTTTCAAAATCGTTTCGAATCGGTAAAAATAGCTAACAAAACCTGAGAATATAAATAAAACAAGAATCGCATAATATAAACAAATAAAGCCAAAACTCGTACGAACGAAGACCAAAACTTGAAGAATTGATAAGTGAAAATCATGCAAAATGAACACTTATCACTTATTTAAAAGCAGAAGTTAGTGATTGTGAGTTAAGATGAAATTAAACGCTTAACTCTAAAAGTTGGGGGTGTTTGCAAATTAGCTAGAAAATCAACTAAAATAAAAAAAGCTGGTTTATGGGTGCTTTTAAAATTATAGCTTAAAACAGCTATTAGCGAGACTCCCCTCATTATTTTTTTAATAGTATTAAACATAGAGAGAATTACACTTTTGGTCCCTCTAGTTTGACCCGATTTCACTTTTGGTCCCCCTTGTTCCAAAGTGAACAAAGTTCACCTCCAAGTTTCAATTTTAAACACTTTTGGTTCCCGCCGTTACATGTCCGTTAGCAAGTAACGGAAAACACTATTTTGGGGTGAATTTTACAATTTTGAAATCTTTTGGGGCCGAAAACAATTATAAATTTAAATTGACTACTTATAATTTTTAATAATAAAAAAAGAAATTAACGAAACAATTTATTTTTAATATACTTAATATTATTGTAATTATACTACTTATAATTATTTTTTTAATAATAAAAAAATTATACTAAACAAATTATTTTTAATAATACTTAATATAATTTTTAATTATACTACTTATGATAAAAAAATTAATAACAAAAAAATAAATTAACTAAACAATTTATTTTTAATCGTACTGAATATTATTATAAATGTACCTCTTATACATAATTTTTTTAATAATAAAAAGTTTAATTAATTAAACAAGTTATTTTTAGTTATACATAATATTATTTTTAATTAGACTACTTATAATAAAAAATAAATTAGCTAAGAAAATCATTTATAATTATACTTAATATTTTTATTATTATACTACTTATAATTATTTTTTTAATAATAAAAAAGAAATTAACTAAATAGTGCGTTATACTTAATATGAGTTTTCATTATACTGCTTATGATTATTTTTTTAATAATAAAAAAAAGAAACTAACTAAATAAGTTTCATTATACTTAATATTATTAAAAATTTAATTATAAGCCGTCTATTTTAAATCTCTAATTATTTTTCAGCCACTAAAAAATTTAAAATTTTAATTTTCACCCAAAAATAGTGTTTCCCGTTACTTGCTAACTGACATGTAACGGCCGGGACCAAAAGTGTTTAAAATTGTAACTTGGAAGTGAACTTTGTTCACATTGGAATAAGGGGGATCAAAAGTGAAACCTGGCCAAACATGAGGGACCAAAAGTGTAATCCTCCCATTAAACATACTTTGTTATTTGCATTTGAGAGACCTCCTAACATCTCATAACCCCATTTTACCCTCACAGTATTCCAATTCCCCTTCCCTCTTACCCACTACCTATATATATGTTATGTTTTCTATCATTTTTTTTAATAAGGGGAAATTGGCTAAGCACCCCTTATTCTAGACTTATATAGGTGGGTGAAGATCCAATGTGTTAAATGAATATAGGTGTAGGTCCCTTGACATAAAAAAATAATATAAATTAAATAATCTTACAAGTTATTAGATATAAATACCCTCAAACTATTAATTGTTTTATGGGATTATTTCACAAACCCCCTCATATGCACTGTCCAATTAAGAGAGGTCCAATTTTTTTTTGGGGAAATTGGCTAGACACCCCTAATTTTGGACTTATATAGGTGGAGGTCCATTCTATTAAATGAATATAGGTGTAGATCCTTTGACCAATAAAATAAACTAAAATTATTAGTGTATAGACATAAATAACCTTCAATTTATATTTATATGTAAATAGTTATTTTGGAAATTGAGGGAACAAATCCCACAAATCTCTCTCTTTCTAACACACACGTAATATATATTTCTCTCTCTCCCCAGCCCCACCCCACGCCTCTTCATATCTTTCTCTCTCTCATACATCGTTCTCTCTCTTAAGCAAGTACTTAAATTTAGTTTTCAATTCTTGTAAAAAAAACTTTTATTTTATTTCCATAAATATCATATAGCAATCTTCATTAATCAACTTTCTTGAAACCGTATATTTTTTAATATTAATTGTTACTTTCTATTTTTCGATAGTATTGCATTTTATTTATGTTTGCATTTTCTAACTGTTTTTATCACTTCAAACCAAAAAAATAAAATTAACAATCAAAATAATTTAAATTTGCAATATGTAATAGAAAACTGCAAATTGCAATTTATAACTTAAAATAACATAAACAATAAATAACAACGCAAATAATAAACAATAAACGGCAAGCACAAACAATAAACAACAAACAACAAACATAGTAGACACAAACAATAAACAACACTGCCCCTAGTGCATTTTTTACTCGAGCAATATGAAATAGTTTCAAAACACGAAATACAAATAAAAGATGTTATAACGAACACCAAAAAGCTAATTTTTGTATAGAAGCAAATTAGTACGTTAAGTACAAAATACTTCAAGATACAACTTTTTTGAACACATTTAATGTGGTGTTCTTTGAATTTATGTCGGTTGAAGATGTGAACAAGTGAAACGAGGTTTGAGAGAATATTGTGGGATTCATGGATCTTCTGTAATAACTTGTTCCGTGAGGACTTTGTTCGCAATCTAATTTGCTCTTGTTTTTTCTCCTTTGGAAGACGTCGAAGAGTCATTTAATGCCTTGTTTTTTTTTTCTTTGACATAGCTGTTTTAGCTCATACAAAATAAAACTAAATAAGACTTTCAATTGCAAACAATAAATTGCACAAACGAACAAAAAATAGCAAATTAAAAACAATAACTGTAATTACAAACAAGGAATTCAAAGTGTAAACATGTAACTGCAAACAAGAAAATGATGGTTCGATTGTAAACAAGTAACAAACTGCAAACAAATAGCAGGCCACATGAACATCTACAAAATAAAGAAAAAAAGAACAACAAAATGCATACCACAAGAACAACAAAAAAACAAAAACACGATGGTTCAATAATGCACAATAAAATGCAAATTTCAAATAACAACACAAACGACAACAAATAAACATCAACAACCGACTGAAAAGAAATGCAAACAAGAATGTAAAAAATACGGTAAACAATCATACTAAAATATAAATCGAAACTTTAAAATGTGTGAATAATTACCTCTGATCGATGCTCCAATATCAACATTTAATTTCCCTGAGATAAAAATACCAACAATGGATCATTAAATCATCATCAAAACGTCTAAGAAATTAAAGAAATAAAAAGGAATTAATTACCCGGACTCTTACGTTCCCGCACCATGTTGTTTGATATTGAAGTTCTTCGATTTGGCGTTACGAGGATGACGAACAACAAACAAACAAATCTAGGGTTTTTTATTTCATTTAAAAAACAACAAAACATCAAAGGAACGATAAACAACAGCAAACGAACACAATTTTTTGTTGTTTTCTTCTTTTGCGTAGAAGAAGATGAAAAAAATATAAAAGCGTATTTTGGGATTTGAAGATTTGCAACGATGTTTTCTCCGGAGAAAAAAGTGGGATTAAAATCTCTATAAAATGGACTATTATTTGGAGATTTTTATTTTCCATATTTTATTAAGGGTATTTTAGACACTATAAAAATAATAAATACAATAAAAATAGGGAATTAGTAGTTGGATTTATAGATATAAAATCTCTTATAGAAGGACCTATAGCAAATTACCCATTTTTTTCCCCTTATCAAGATAAATCCAAAATATCTTTTAATTAAGGGGCAATTTGCTATAGGTCCATCTATATTATAATATGTGCATAAATCCAATTCAAAATTCAATGTTTTAATAAATTAATAATATTTATTATGGCAAAAATACCCTTAAATAAATCAAATCAAATCCCTAATAATCTCTCCATCAAAACAAATTCCCAAACATCTCTCTTCCAAATATTAACTAAAACAAATAAATTAATTCATAACAAAAATATACAATTTATTTTACCAACTCATACTTTAAAAACGCCACCGCAGCCCCACCACAGCCTATGATCCGGGAACTGCGACGCCTATGACTCCGCCAACTGCAAATAACAGATTGAAAATTAAATTTTATATTATTGAATTGCAAACAACAAAATACCTATGATTTTGTCAAATGCAAACAACAAACTGAAAAAATAAATCCATAATTTGTATTAATAAATTACAAACAAAAAATTACCTATGACTTCGCCAAATGCAAACAGCAAACTGAAGAAAAACCATCAGCAAAACTTGTGTTATTGAATTGCAAGCAATAAACTACCTATGACTTCGCCAAATGCAAACAGCAAACTGAAAAAAAAAATAAAAAAATCAGCATCGCTAAGTGTAATTATTGATACCACAGGGACCTTACAGTTATTTAAGCTTACCTCAGGGGGGTGTGTGTAATTTACCCTTTAAATTAAGACATACCTTGCAAATTGTAAACAGAAGAATCGAATCTCAACATCAAACGCAATTCTTCAAACAGCAACCGAAGTTAAACCAACCTGCAAACATAAATTGCTAACAACAAAAACGATGGGAAGGTTCTACATACGGGAGACACAATGTGAATTTTGGCTATGATTTTGTATTTCTGAATTTATGTTGTCCTCTTTAAGTCTTCCTCCAAGAAATCATCTCATAATCTAAAAAGATCCCTATTTTTTTTACTTCTCTATAATATTTCTTTACCATAAAAGTAAAGAAAAAGAAAAAAAAAACAGAGAAGCTCGAGAGAGAGAGAGAAAGGCGTGAGACACAGGGGGGGAGAAAGAGATGAGAGATTAAATATAGGGTGAGAGAAATGTGAGATTGGAGAGAGAAGATATATGAGATTTGTTTTCTTATTAATTGAGGGTGATGGTGTCTACACACTAATTATTTTATTTTATTTATATTATTTTTTTGAGTCAAAGGACCTATGGCTATATTCTTCTAGAAACTAGGATCTCTACATATATAAGTACAAAATAAGGGGTATCTAGAAAATTTCCCCTTTAATTAATCATAAATATAATTAACTTTTATACCCTTCACCTAATCCTATACAATCCACGTTCTAAATCTTTTCTCTTTCTACAGATTTCTCATCTCTCTCTCTTCTTTCAAGAGTAGCCGCCATCTCCTATCTTCTCCAGATTATCGATCTCTTCCCCCAAATCTCGGTTCCTTCGCCGAGGGTAAGACCTCCCACTCCACTGCCTCCCCCATCTTCACCGCTCTGGTGGACCGCCTCCGTCTGCCTCCTCGTCAGCCACCACGACAGCACCGCAGCTCCTTTATCTCTCTTCCAAATCAAATTTCCAAAATCTTAAGTGATTTAATTGACCGACAGGTCATCTCAATATTGGGTTACACAAAAAGTTTTTTTTTATTATTTTTTTTTAAATCTTCCTATTTTCCCTTGTTTTTCACAATGTCATTATTGTTTTTGCGGTAGTTCTTCGTTATCAGAAAAGCTACAAACATTACCAGCCAATCTTCCCTATCAGAGGTTAACACATTTGTTCTTTGATTTGGTAATCAATTCTAATCGTATTTATCGCATTAATCGTGTTTTCTGTAAAAAAAAAATTTGATTTCGTTTCGAATTTTGAACGATAACGTATTTGAATTGATTTTCAAACGATAACGTATTTGAATTGATAACTTTGTAATGAATTTCAATAACTGGATTTCGATAACTTTATTGTAGATTTCGTTAACATTTGAGTTGATTTTAAGTTGCTTGGAAAGAGAGATGTTTTGAATGAATTGAATTGACATGTCTTTGATTTATTTTTTCTTGTTACAGTTTCTTGACAGATCGAGCAATGGTGACGGGGAGGGATGTTAGATAATGCGATAAAGTTAAGGATGTTTTGTGTAAATGTGGAAAGAAGGGTGCAGAGGCCACCAAGAAGGCGGGATACTTGGTTGGAAACTTGTGGCACCACTGTGAGTTCCACGAGAGAGTTTTTGTCGTTGAACGTGTGTTTTGGGCGTTTGTGAATGACACTTAAGTGGTGGTGTCGCCGTACTACAACACCCAGAATAACGCCTCGCGATCCCTGTTGGTGGTGGTGGTGTTGCACTTATCCTGGACCAAATAGTGGATTTTTCTAATAATGGTTTTAGGTTTCGAATTAGTGGATTTGCGGATTATTTTCGTTGTTTTTTGAATTGTGTTAGTAGTGGATTACGTTCATTCATAGTGGATTTCATATGTTTTTAGTGGATTTCGATAAGTTTGTTGTGATTATGCTAATATTAAAGTGGATTACGTTAATTTTACCGTGAATTTTAGGGTAATTTTATAGTGGTTTTCAAAAATATATAGTGATTTTTAAAAATATATAGTAGTTTTCGATGAATATACAGTGGATTTTAATTTTTGTAACCGTTGTGAAAAAAAAATAAAAAATTGAAATAAAAAAACATAACAAAAATTGAGATTTAAAATCATATTTTCTAAACTACCGTTGGAAAAAAAACTAAATAGAAAAATAAAATAAAATAAAATTATTTAAAAAAAATAATTTAAGAAAACCATATTTTTTTTGAAATAAATAAAAAAAGAAAAAGAAAGAAAAAATAAAAAAACTAAAATGCCGTGAGATTTATGGTTAAGTTATTTTGGAGAGAGAGTATAATAAGGGCATTTTAGATAATTTATGTCAAATGTGTTTATATCAAATTTCAAATTAAAAATTGTATTTATCATAACATAAAATTTCATTGAGGGGGTTTTGTCATATAACCCCTTGTTTTATATGGAATTAGTTATTTACTTAAAGAAGTGAGAAAACAAATCCCACATATCACTATTTTCCTTCCACAAATTTCTCTCTCTCTCCTCCCTCCCCTCTTCTCTTCTCACATCTTTTTTTTCTCTCTCCTTTCTTCTCTTCCTCTCTCTCTCTCTCTCTCTCTCTCTCTCTCTCTCTCTCTCTCTCTCTCTCTCTCTCTCTCTCTCTCTCTCTCTCTCTCTCTCTCTCTCTCTCTCTCTCCTTTATCCTCTCTACTCGTTCAGGTTCTCTCTCTCCCTTTCTCTTTATCTCTCCCATACACCATCTTTATACCCCTGTTTGATTTTTTCGTTGTAATACATAGAGAAACAAAAGAGAGGTTTTTTACATTATGTGATTATATGTTGGTGAAGGAGTTGAAAGCCGACAACAAACAACTCATTGCTTACAAAAAGTTAGCTATTTACTTCTCCCTCTCTGTACTTATTTGTAGTGAATTTATAATTGTTGTTTGTGTTTTCTAATTGATTTTGCTCCACCAAACAACAAAAAAAAAATGGCAAAATAAATTTGATGCGTAAAAAGAGACTGCAAATTGCAATCCATAACAGTTGATTTTTTGAAACTGCAAATTGCAATTTTAGACATTGGAAGATTTTGTTGTTGTTTTTTACATTTGCATGATGTTTATTTTTGTGATTAATGTTGTTATTGCGTTTGAATTTAAATGGTTTGGATCATATTTTCAGTTTATTGTTTGCAATTAAATGTAGTAATTTGTTGTTTGCATTTAGTCGATTCATAGGTAGTTTGTTGTTTGTAATTAAATAGTGCAAATTATATTTTTCAGTTTTCTGTTTGCAATTTGGTGAAATCATAGGTAGCTATGGAAGTTTTTTTGAGAGTCTGCGTTTTTGCAACAAATATTTTTTTTACGACTTGATTTTTTTTTAATTAAATTTGGGAGGAAAGATGTTTTGGGGAATTTGATTTCATAGAGATATTTTGGGGGATTTAATTTGATAGAGAGATTTTGGGGTGGTTTGATTTGAATTGATTAAGGGTATTTTTGCCATAGCAAAATTAATTAATTAAAAATGGGATTTTTTACTAGGATTTATTCACATTAAATTTGATGTAGAGGGACCTATAGCAAATTGCCCCTTTTAATAAATTGTTTTTTTTTTATAAATTAATTTTTTAAAAACATAATTTTTAATAAAAAAAAATTTAACAAATTCGTTTTTTTTCCCTACATCGTAAACAACTATAAATTACAATAATCAACTACAAGTTCTGACATATTTACTACCCTATTTACTAATTGTAATCAACTACAAATTGTGGTAATCCACTACAATTTATTGAAAATAACTACAAAATCATCGAAACCAACAACATTATTAACGAAATCAACTACAATATTATTGAAAACTACTAAAAAAAAATCATAATCAACTACAATTTATAGTACATCAACTATAAAAATAATTAATCAACTACAAATTATATTAGATAATCAACTGTATTTTTAAACGGGTGTAGTGTATTACAAAATAAACTACAATTTTAGAATGCACTAATATTCTAACATTTATGCAGTTGAACAGAACTACAAAATCAACTCCGAACACAATCAACTATAGACACAAACCAACTACAAACAAACTAAACCAATTACAAAAATACCAAACCAACTACAAATTCATCGAGCACTACCAGATCTTGGATATCAATCAAATACCAAATCCTAGTCTCACCGTGTGAAAACCGCGCCGCTACCAAACTTTAATGCAACAAAACATATATCACGACCTGAAACCAAACCCTAGAGCCATCCGCCCCATAAGCAAGCGCCGCCATAAGTTTCTGGTCGCACTTGTCGTCCATCGCAGCAGTCGTGCGGGCCCTAGCCACCAACTCACCACATAGGCGAAGATTTTGTCATCTTCTTCTCCAATTGATTTTGATAAGAAAATTTAAATCATGGTCTTGATTTGTCAAGGCTGAAATGCACTATAATATGTGATTGCATCAATTAGAACATTCCAAGATTTATATCTTTGTGATTAAAACCTCTGAAATCCAATCTAGACCAATTTAAAATTTGAATCGAAAACCTTTGAAATTTTTGATTGCTTGATGTGATTGGGATCACATCAATATTAGTTGACTTCAACATTAGTCGACGTCCAACTTTTTTTCTTTTAACTTTTTATTTATTTCCGCCAACGGGACGTCGGAGCCTTGATTAGCTACCTTCGCATTAACTGACATATGATTTTGTTTTCTTCTTTTAACTCTTTTTTTCGGCAGCGGGTATTTAGGCCTCTGATTAGCTGACTCCTGACTGTATTAGTGTTGAAGTCAGCTAATCGTAGCTCCGATAATCTGCCATCACAGGGGGGAAAAAAGAAGAAAAAAAAGTCGAATGTCAACTAATGTTGAAGTTATCAGCTAATTAATCAAGAATCCGACGACCCTCCGTCGAAGAGAAAAAAAAAGAATAAAAAAAAGATGCCAAGTAATGTTATAGTTAACTAATGTTAAGTCGGCTAACCAGAGCTTCAACGACCCGCCGCCAGAAAAAAAAATAAAAAGATAAAAGGGATGTCAACTAATGTTGAGTCAGCTAGCCCGAGCTCTGACAACCCAGGCCACCGCATCAAAAAAAAAAAAAGCAATCAGGTCGAACCAAACCTGATGGGCGGGCAGGGATGGGATGGCGGTGTTGGGCTTATCTCAAATAGAAATATATAGGATTATTTTGGGAATTCATGTGTTTGTGGGTTTATTTGAAATGGAAATTCAATGGTAGGCCTATTTGTAGTGAAACTTGGATTTGTGGGTCTATGTCAAATTTGCCCTATAAAATAATAGGACTATTGTTTTATACGGAGAATTATCTTATCTAGGTCTTATTTTGACAACCAATCGGTGCCTTACTGGAACAATCCGGTAAACTCTTGGAACACTCCATTAGAAATAATTTGTGAGAAACCAGAGGATATAATTTCTTTTTACCAGAGCTCTCGGTCCAATTTGATAGACGGACTAGCAATCCTAATTTTATTTTCGTTGGGCTATCTTCGCAAGGTGATCAAAGTCCCTCCCTTCATAACAATTGACATACCACCGCCAGCTTCACCCCTCCTCGGTTTCTTCTCATCAACCCATTGTTTTGTTCTCATAAATATTAACTTATGGGGTTTGCTACTATCAGTGTGTTTCTTTCCACCCGCAATGCAAAATAATTTTTCTTTTCATTTTCCAAATCCTCTCCCATACCCTCTCAAACTCTAAATTTTAAAAATTTTCAAATCGTGTATTGTTTTCTAAGAATATTAGTTAAAGCACAACAAATATCAACGTGGATGAAATCGACTTCGATTTTGAGGTGAAAATACACATTTTTGGTCAAATTTCAACATTCTCAATCATTTCGTGTGGTATTGCATGAAATTTAATGTTTCATTTCGTGCTATTCGACACGAAATTTATTTTTTCCAATTTATGTTTTATTTTGTGAATTTGTGCGCAAAATGTTAGTTTGGTTTTACACAAAATGATATCTTTCGTTTCGTGTAAAATCATATGAAATTCCTTCAACTTTTTTATTTTATTTAATACAATTTTTATTTATGCAGAAACAAAAACAAGAATCTCACGATCCAGTTGGTAAAGTCCCTTCAAAAAATAAGATTAGTCTATGAAGAACAAGAGATTCCATTCCACTCTATCAAAAGCTTGAGCCAAATCAACTTTACTTGCCATAAAATAATTTTTCCCCTTTTTATTATGAAGATAGTGCATGATTTAATGAAAAATAATGTTATTTTCATAGATATTTCTTCTTGAAACAAAGGCCATCACGAGACGAGACATAATATAAAGAAGAAAAGGTCTTGAGTCTATTTGCAAGAATTTGAGAGATAAATTTGTAAGTAACACTGCAAATTGTGATAGGTCTGAATTGTTCAACTTTAGAGATGAGGGAAATTTTAGGAATAAGAGCTACAAAAATATGGTTAAGAGATCTTAACACATGACCAAATTAAAAAAGAAATGTTGAACAACTTTAATCAGAGCTATGTGAGCGGTTTTCCAAAAAGATTAAAAAAGGGGGCATGCCATCATGGCCAGGACTCTTTGAGGAAGCAAATAAGAATGGGTGAGTTTGATCTATTTGTGTGATGGAACAAGGCACAACTCAGAGTTGTTCTCGGGGCGATCACTTTAGGGTAAAGGTTATCAAGATTTTGAGGGAAGGGAGGGTTATTTGGAGGGTGGTCAGAAGTGAAGAAGGATGTATAATATTCGGAAAAGCAGGAGCCAATTTGATAATTAGTAATTAGTAGTGACAAGAGCATTTGTAGAGTCCCTAATGGCCCGAATTCTGTTGGATCTAGCATGTATGAGAGTAGTAATATGTAGGGGTGAGAAAAAAAAACCGAGAAACCGAGGAACCGAACCGAAAACCGACAAAACCGAACCGAAGTATAAACCGCGTACTCGGTTTTCAATTTTATGTGAACCGAAGATTTCGGTTCGTATTCAGTTTTCCAAGTAGGAAACCGAACCGAGGAACCGAACCGACATCAATACGACGTCGTTTCATTAAATATATATATATATATATTTTACTTGAATGAGTTTCATTGATTTTTGGGCCTGTTTTGGGCCTACATCTAGGCTTGTTTTTTTATTTATGAATTTTGAGTTGATTTAATGACTTTTTGGGCTGATTTTCGGGCCCAAATGAGCCAAAACCCGAACCGAAAATCGAACCATTATTGAAATCGAACTGAGAATTTTATGAACCGAGAAGGAACCGAAACCGAACTGAAACCGAACCGAAACCGATCGGAACCGAACCGCAAGAAACCGGTCGGTTTGGTTTTTTGTTCTTTAGAAACCGAACACATCGGTTCCGGTTCCGGTTTGTGCCTAAAACCGAACCGAACGAACCGTTCTCACCCCTAGTAATATGAAAAAAAAAATAGAATTAACACCTTGCTCTTTGAATCATTTTTCCTTGGACTCTTGTTTCAAAAAAGTTTCAGTTCTAGCAAGCCACATATCAAGCTCATGTTGAAGGTTTCTTTCGGTCTCAGCAGCATGGTCAGTTTGATCAATAGCTTGAATAGCCTTGATTTAATTAGAAAGGTTTTTAGAGATGACATGGCAATTTCCAAATTAGGAATGGTTCCAAACTTTGAGGGCTGATCTAACATTCTTAATTTTGAATTAAATTGGAAACGATGAGAACCATGGGTTGATATATCCCATGCATCATTGGCAGTGTCAAAACAAGAATTGTCGTCAAGACATATAACTTCAAACTGGAAAGGTTTGGGATCAAAAGAAGGGTCAGAGTCCGTCTAAAGAAGAATGGGGCAGTGGTACGAAGCAATGGCATGAATGTGGGAGATAGAAGAGTGGAGGAAATCAAGGCACCACAAAGTATTGTCTGACAACTCCTCTATCTAATCTCTGTTGGATATTGTTCACATTTTTTCTTTTGTTACTCGAAGTGAAGGTATTAACTAAAAAGCTAAGGTCAATCAAGCCAAGAGAATCAAGGTCAGAAAGGAGGGTGTGGGAGGAAGATGAACAAAAGAGGCTCCACCTTTTTATTAATTTTGGGAGGTAATGGAGTTGAAGTCTCACATAACAAGCCAAATACCACAAATAATTTATGGAAAAGAATTGAGTTGATTCCAAAAAATGGAATCACTATAAGATGTGCAAGCGTGGGTAGTAAATCCTAATAAAGTGCCAAGAAGGGGATGAAAGAGTGAGAGAATAAGAGCATAAATGAGAAAGTTGTTTTGAATGAGAATATTAACCATAAGATTTGAGGTCCAAGCCAAAGACAAGCCACCAGCAAAGACTATAGGGGGAACAATAGCAAAATTAGGAAGATCAGCAAAAGTGTGAGCTTTTAGAAAATATAGCAGCAAATGAAGGTGTCTTGATTTAAAAAATAAAGAGAATATCAGGCTTGGAGGAGAGAAGGAGAAGCCTAGCAGGAATTGCCTTGAGTTTGGCTAACCTTGGCAATTCCAAGCGAGGATCTTCATGGGACTACTTATCTGACCCCATAGGGTCAGCAGAATAAAGGGGGGAGAGGATCTCCAAGGAGGATTGATCTTGAGACAAATCAGTGATAATAGCTTTGTTGGTGTTTGACCCGTGAGTTGGTGAGGTACAATCAGACAATCTACTAATGTGGAGTACTTTCTTGTCACTAGAACTAGTATGATGAGGGATTACAAAAACTTCAAACTTTGCATGCATTGACCCTGGTCCATTATGGAGGAAAAAATTTTGCTTGGAAGCAAGGTTTATTGAGTTTGAGAGGGATATATCCATTGAGGGGTGAGAAATATCCCATGGGTAGGAGTCATCATCATTGGTTGAAGTGAGCATATAAGCCTCAGTTGGATGAGTGGGGTTTTCAAAAAAAAAATTGGGGAGACTACTTACATCATTTAAATTGGAATTTAGGTTTAGGGTTTGGATATTAGGTCATTCCAATTTGATTTCAGTCCAGCTCCTCGTGGGCGAGCAAGAGTAACATAGCCAATGACATGTTTGGTAGTGTCAAGAAAGATGTTGACTCGAAAAGATCTTTTCCATATATGGATGGTTGAGTGAGGGCCTGTCACCGATTTTTCAGCAGATTGAGGATTGCTAAGGCAAGCAGAGAGGTTGAAAATTTGGAGCCCATTAGGGATTTTTGTAAGGTCGATTTTAGAGATCGATTTGTCAGGAGGCCATAGCCTTAGTAGTACTTGAGCATCTCTAAAGAACCAATAGAGATTTTGGATTTTATGGACGACAATGCGGGATTCAAAAATGAATGGCATGATGTTTTGGTGAAGGTGGTTGGTGAGAGTACAACCTCCAGGGTTCCAAACTTTGAGCATTGTGGCTTTCAAGCAATTCATATTGATGTTTTTGGGTGTGTGGATTTTGACTATAAGAGTGTGTTCTTATTCAAAATGAGCATTTATGGTGTCGGTTGTTTTAGAGCATTGGCGCTCGTCGGTTTGGGCTATGAGCTCATTAATGGGGGTGGTGATTGCATCGTATATGAAAGTGAGGGGAACAAAAGCATAAACAAGAGCAATAAATTACAGGAGAGGAAGAAGGAGAACAAGGATGAAGATCTGAGATAACTGAGTACTTGTTGGGTATACCGAGTGTGGGTTGTACACTCAATTTATACCATTTTACGAGAATTTTTGTGGAATTTTGTCGATATAATGGCGCTTAATGACTTGGTTCTTGTATTGTAGGTACAAATTGATGATTCAGACGTTTTGATGATGAAACGGTCAAAAACCGGTCAAAGTCAACCAAGAATGTAAGAAAACAATTATGAGACCGAACATGACCTAAGACGACCGTCCCAGTATCAGTACTGATTCTTAGACGATCGTCTCAAATGTAGAAATCTAACAGAAGCGCGCGACGACCATCCTAGAAATGTACTGATATGAGATAATCGTCCGAAGGCACGCGGAGGCACAATTTGGGAGTTTTGATTGCATAAAGAAACCCCGATATTTTACAAAGTCTGGACATCTATATAAAGTAATGAGTTGAAACAAAACTTTATTAACCAATTGTTGAGTGTAGATTTTGCACTCAATACGTTTATTTTACGTGGATATTTTGTTTATATTTAATTATATTTGTGTTTTAATTGATTGATTTTGTGTTTTATAGGTGATAAACAAGAATTACATGCCAATGAAGGAAAAATGATCAAAAAGAAAGGAAAAAGTTGCAAATAAGGAAGTAAATCAAATTGGAATAAGGAATCTCGCAACAACTTTGGCAGTGTCCACCATTTCGAGCATATCTTTCTCATACGAACTTCAAATCACCTGATTCAAGCAGCATTGCAAAGCTAACTTAAAGGGTTACAATTTGTATTTCACGCAATATTCCAAAATTCGGACTCAAACATTGGTCAAAATCAGATTCAAAACCGACCGAAATGCAGAAAAACCTTCGGCTGACCGACCCAATTTTGTACTAAAATCTGGGACGGCTGTCCCGTGATGCGAAAGCTTAGGCTACGGAAATTGAGACGGGCGTCTCGGAATGGCTAGAAAACTCATACAGCCGTTTTAGACCCCGATTCTGCGTTTTAAAACTCATACGTGTTATGTAGGATTGGTAATAATCTATAAATATGGATAAATATACTCTTAATCTATAGAAATGATTGACAAATTTAATACACATCCGGTTAATTGATTTAAATTTGGAGTGGTATTTTAGAAAGAAAAACGAAATATTATGTTTACCAAATATCAATTCAATAATAACAAATAAATGTATATTTGTATATATAGGTTTGCATGCACGTGGAAATTTAAAATTAAAATAAACTTAAAACATTACTTAATATAGCACACAACTAATCATTTAATAAGCACAACTAAATAATCATTTATTAAATAGGACAATTAAAAAATAAAATAAAAAAATATAATTTTTTTTATTGAATGGATATTCGAATATTTCAAAATATTGAAAATTCAAAGAAAAAACAATTGTATTCCTTTATTTTAATATTTTAATATTAAAAAAAATATTTCTTTCTGAAAATTATTTCAATATTCGTAAAAAAATGGAGTATCGTGAATTTTATCAATAAATGTATTTTGAAATACTGAAAATACAAATAAGATTTTTTTTTTATTTCGAATTTATAAAATATTAACTTTGGAAATAATATATATACATGTGGTAATTGTTTAAATGACTGTATAAATGTTAAATAGGAAATAACTTAAATACATACCAAAATAAAATTGACAACTCACCAATTGAAGAATCCACCTCATCAATTGAACTCCAACTAAGCAATTTTGATAAATGACATCATCATTTGCCACATGTCAATCATTGAGGGCATAGATCCTCTTTTTATATTATATATAGATATTAATGATTTCAATAAATTAAGTATTAGTAAATATATATATATATATATATATATATATATATATATATATATATATATATATATATATATATATATATATAAAATCTTGGCCATATCTCCTTAATAGTCCCTCATCTTATTATTTAGTCCCGCTTTAGTCCTTCATATCTCTATTGTTTCATTTTCATTCCTCAATGTTACGAGTCATCTCCTTACAGTCCATTTGTGTATAAATTTGTTAACTTTAACGGAATCTCTTCAAGATTGGATGGAATATTCCATTGTTAATTATTTTTGATAAATTATGTATAAATAATCAATTTTATAATTTTAAAATAATATTTACAAGTAAGAAGAGTATAATTTATAAATACAGAACTTCAAAAATTACACAACATATTAATTGATATTAATATGCAAATAATCGTTTGGATTTATTTTGTTGATATAAGTTGCATTTAGGAACGTATCAAATGATGATGATATATCATCTACATATATTCTTTATTTTAATTTACTTATATTTTTTTATGATTTTATGTTAATATTTAAAGAACTAGTTCGATTATATATGTTCTTCTATTGTTCTTATTTTATTTACTGTTTATTAAAAATAATTATAAAGATAGAATATTCCATCTATTAATTAAAAGATTTCGGTAAAGTTTACCAAGTTATACACCGAAGTACTAAATGAGATGAACTGTAGGGTTGAGGGATGAAAATGAGACAATAGAGACATGAGGGACTAAAGCTTCGGGACTAAATAATAAGATGGGGGACTATTAGTTAGATTTGACCTATATTTTTTTTGATATAGTTTATACTATATTATGCTTGTAGTTGCTGATATTATATGCAGGTGTAAAGCAAGGGTATAGTAGTCATTTAATATGAGTTATAAGCGATGGGTTTGCGAAATAATCTTCCCATTTTAAGTGTGTGGAGTGTGGACAACATGCCCATTAGTTTATGGTTTGTTTTGCAGATTTATTTTTACTCTCTGCTTGAATGGCCTTTTTGGCAAATAAATACTTGATTTTTTAAGTCATCTTAATACAAATACAATAATGTTACTTTTTTACAAATTTACTCATATGGCAGGTTTTCTTTTGTTTCTCTTGTAATTTTTGTACCCT
>NW_012193721.1:60133-62633 GCF_000504015.1 Erythranthe guttata | reverse complement strand
CTTATGGTTATTTTTAGATGATAGTTTCGAATTTTAAATATGATGCGCTGTTATCCCTTTCTCCTTTTTCCCTAGCAGTATAAATTTAAGGAAAAGTTGCAGTTGCTTTTGGAAGCGGGAGGTGCAAAAGTTGTTTACGCCGAAACTCTGGATCCATGTGCCCAGGTATGTTAATATATATATATATATATATATATATATATATATATATCTTTTGCGTCTTTATCTTCATCTTTAAACCATACTAAAAAATTTAAATCAATCAGTAATTTTTTTCTCATGCAATCCACAAAGTCATTGGTATGTTCAGATTACTTGTCTTTCGTTTTCATTAATTTTTTCTCATGTGGTCCTTGTAGAATTTAAAAGGCAATCTGGTGCGTGTGATGCCAACTGGATTAACAAGAAGCACTAGAATATTGAATAAATTCAATTCTCTGCCTAAGGTGGATGAGACGGATATAATCTCGGCAGTTGTTTCTGGACATTTGGATCCTTCAATTATGGCATCATCACCCGGTAATTGCTCTCCGACCACATATACTAGTATATCTTAAATTGTTTCCTATTTGTAGAATGGACTATTGTTATTTGTTGTAGTACCTTTGGTGTATTCAATGCTCATGAGATAGGGTATTGACGTATTATCATGAGGGATATATTTGTGATATACACTATGTAGCACGGAAACTTCAACTTGTTAACGTTTCCGCGTTTCGTGTCGGAAACTCGAAGACACTTTCCGGACACCTTATGGGCCATTTTGCAATTTCTAAAAAGTTAGAAACATGTTTGACTAACAAATTTTCAAATATTTTTGTTGCTTCCCTAATTATTTTCAATTGCAAATTGATAGTTGATAGTAAAATTTATTTTGAATCTGTTTGTATGAAAATATAGAAAAAGAATTTATATATAAATAAAAACTTATATGTATTTATATAGCATATTTATAAATAAACCCTTACACTTTTAATATTTACACTTTTCCCCCAAGTTCCCATATCCCCATTTTCGGGACATGCCGTTTCCCCGTGTCCGTTTCCTGTTTCCCAGTATCTCCGTTTCCGTGTCCGTGATACATAGTGCCACATCCATTTGCTGCAAGATATCATTAATAGTACCTTAATGATATTGAATGTACCATCTGCTACTGTTCTCTTGTGGGTGTTTAGGATTTCTCTTATAAAAAAGCGTGGAATTATGACAGATTTCTACGAGCTAATTACTAGTATAATTGCCTTTTTGTAGTGTTGGTCTCGTCTTCATGTTCGACACACGAGACAGTGGTAGCGGATTCTGATGTAGAATTGGAAACTGCCACGTCAGCTCACAAATCTGTGGTGGTGAACTTAGTCGAGTCCGCTGAAGATGAATGCGAGAGAAATACAGCAATCCACGAGGCGGAATCTTCCGGAAAAGATTGCAAAGCGGAAGATGTTCATATTTCAGAATCCGCCGAGCGCAACAGTTTTGTAGGGAATACAGTTGCATTCAAAACTAGCGAACACGAGAGCCGAGGATTTTTACCTCTTAATCGGAATACTTTTAAACCTGTCAAGACTGATAGCGTCAACAGTATTACTTCATCAGATGACAGAAACGAAGTTACTTTGTCGAGAAAGGATAAGGGCCATTCATCGGAAAGCGAAAATATTGATGTAATATACATCCAAGATCTAATTGTTCGAGTGTCTAAAATACCCCAATCTGCTCGTTCTTCTTCGAAAAGTTGTTCACTAGTAGACTTCAAACTTTTCAGGAAGGTAATTGACCCGGTGTTTAAATCTGTAAATAATGACTTAGTTGTTATATATGCCCACATACATTTTTTTTTTCATTTTCCATTGGATTATTAAATTGTTTTATATTGTTGATCTTGATTTTCGATTAGACGAGTACTCCATCTGGAAACAGCTTCAGCAATCTTATTCCGTTTTCAAAGTATCCATACGGGTATGGTTCAATTCTCTGCTCCATTTCTTCTTATCTAGTCTTTATACGATTTAACACTATTTATCTTTTGCAGAGATTCTGAATATGGGAATGAAGACGTGGCTGAGTCTGTGAAAGAGGAGAAAAAACGGAAACAGATGGAAGCTATTGCAGATGACTTGTTTAACACTGAGAAGGTCCGTACACGACAATATATGACTAATCGTCCTAAAATTTCATTCGCCTACTTACCAATATTATATTATGTGATGCAGGGAAGATAGCGTGCTGCAACTGGTCCTCTTCGTGGGCTTTTTACTCGTGCTTAGTTGAGAGGTATGCAGTGTGTATACTTGTTAGTAGTAAATCAAAGTATAATTCACGGTGCCAAACACCGGTGTTTCATATCTTGTCGTAAGTTGCATTTGTCACTTTGCGCTTTTGCTCAATGCTAAAAAGATTGGCGTTCTATATATATATATATATATATATATATATATATATATATATATATATACATATATATTCATATATATATATCTAGATATATATATATATATATATA
>NW_012193721.1:45500-60033 GCF_000504015.1 Erythranthe guttata | reverse complement strand
TTATTATTATTATTATTATTATTATATATTGTGTCACTTTTATTAATTCGAAATCATATTATCATCGGATGTTTGTCAGTTTTCTAAGTTTTGATTTAACCAATTTATTTATATATGTTTACTATCATTATTTGTCCCAGTATTTCCTTTTCAACAATGGGTGTGTAGCTCATATGGTAGAGCGCTCGCTTCGCATGCGAGAGGCACGGGGTTTGATTCCCCGCACCTCCAATAATAATTAGAAACAATCAGTCTTGAAAAAGAATAGTTAACTTGTGAATTATTTTTATAAATTAAAACTGGATATCAAAATTTTATGATGTTATTACTTATTATTACACATGGACCTTCAATAACTTATATTATTAGGTGTTAGTACCAGGCACTTAACTGTCGAAATTTTGCTGTTTCATATTTTTTGATGAAATCACAAATGATGTCCGTACCTTTCTCGTGACGGAGGGTTTAACTGACTTTTTTGTTGTTTTTTTTTGTTGTAGACTTCGCAGTGCCTGGTGTTGGAGTCAAAACCTACAGTTTGATCGTGATGCCAACCAAGTGAATGTAATATCAATCAAATTGTAAGCGCAATTAGTCTTACAAAAATTTACCTGTGGAGAAGAACCATAATTCAAGTCATCAATATATTCAAATTCGGATTTTGATCGGCGAGTTGATTTATCCCGAACGACTTTCTTTCCCGGACGACCTCTAGTAATAACCTTTTCTTTTGGTTCCTTAAGAGAAGTTGTCCCGGGGCTATAAACTTCTCGCATCTGACGAAGCATTTGACGTCTTTCTGTTGAATTCTTCGTCAAAAATACTTTATGAAATGATGCTAAATCATCAGTATCATCCACATACTCTTCTTCGTTTGCACCTTCACGTGGCTCCATACTCAATTGTTTCCAATGTCTGTCGATGCATTGAAGTGGAATGGGAATGCACTTCATATTAATCTCGTGGATGTCATGTGCACACGGTAATCCGCGAGTTGTTTGGAGATTGCAACTGCAAGGAACTTCAACTTGAGCGGACAACTCACGTGATTTGTCCACCTCAATTTTGATCAACTCAAGGGCGTGCATCGACACAAAACCTAAAAGTTCACTGTAAAGCCCTATCTTGAAGCCGTGTTGGTATGTATTTCTGCTAATCTCAAAGGAAGCCTTGATTTTAATTTGTTGCAACATCAAGACGTTGTCAATATGGTTGAACAAAGTAACGAAGTTCCCCAATGAATTCATCATATTTTTCTTAATCTTTGAATGTGCACACTCCACCCTATCATATATTACAAGATGTGTAAATATATTATGAGTTATTATATAATAAAAACGTGTATGTCAAGTCATATGATAAAAATATTACCTGTTAGAAGTTATGTTCCGAGGTGCATACATTTGTCTGTCCATGCCGATACATTCCTCTGTTTGTACGGGTCCAACCACGAGTCAGCTACGTAAGATAGAGCCTTCGGAAAATCAACGAAGTTTCGTTTCATTAAATCCCATTCCACATAAAACAACTCCTCCGATTCTTGCTCAACAAGATTTTCCCAACTTGTCTCAAACCGCTTCCATTTTTCTTTCTCCTTTTTGAACATTTTTTGACATTTAGCAAGAATATTCTTGCTAACATGCCACCTACATAGCAAATGATGACTGGTTGGATACACAAGAGCTATAGCTTTAATTAAAGCCAAATCTCGGTAAGTGACGATACAATTAGGACTATGACTCCCTCCCATCTTCTCCTCCAAGGTCCTCAATGCCCATTCGTAGTTATCTGCCTTCTCAAATTGCAAGTATGCAAAGGCAATGGAGAATGTTTTGTTCGTAGAAGTAACGCCCACCATCTCCAGTAATGGGAATCCGTATCGGTTAGTTTTGTACGTGCAATCCATAAGTAACACGTAGGGAAAGCTACGCCCTAAGGCCAAGCAAGTAGGGTTGCTCCAAAACAAATCAGTGACTTCACCATCTTCGTTCGATCTATGATCCTCAAGGTAATTATGTTCGGACAATTTCGTCATCAAAAGTTGCATTTGAGATCTACCGGCTTTCTCTAACGCTTGAAGCCTATGACGAGCATTGTAAATTGTCTTCATTTCAGCTACATTTGTCTCATCCCTGTTCTTCAATGTTGTAAGTATTGCCTTTGGTTGCACCAACGCATTTGACATTTCTTCTACAATTTTCATCTCTTCGCTTGTTAATCTTGCCGCATATGCGTGGCCCTCCAAATTTGGAAAACATGGGTGATTATGAACGCCAAAAAAAAATTCGAGCTTCCATCCAACATTGTCATCATCCATGCCCAATTTAGTGCCTTTTAATTTATAAAGGCAATTACATTTTTTTAACCTCGTACTTCTTTTTCGTTTTGCCGTTTCAAATTTACCAGGTACCTTAGTACCACGATACTCACCCGCACGCTCACACACAAGCACCATATAAGGTGTACTACGTCTATTGAGTCCAGGATTTGATGACATGATTGTAAAGACCATTCCGAGACGTCTACCCACTTCTCTCACCCATTTCAGCAATTCATCCCTTGTTGCAAATGTATCTTGGTTGATGAATTCACTAGAGTAGTCAATTGCTAATTCCTCATTTTGTTTAACCTTACAAAAAAAGAGGAAAAATAAATTAAATTTGAAACTGGTAAAATTCGACACCAAGGTGTCGAAGAATTACGCTACAAATCGACACTTAAGCGTCGAATTTTTGTAGCAGAAATCGACATTAACATGTCGAATTTATAGCACAAATTCGACATGTCCAAATGTCGAATTTGATACCTCAAAATCGACATCTAAATGTCGATTTTTACCCATAAAATTCGACCTGTACATGTTGAATTCGTTTGCGCGGGATTTGTTTTGGAAAAACGATATTTTAGCTAAAAAACCCATAAATGCATACCTGCTTGGGTTCTTCCACCGTAGAATCCTCTATTTTGATGTCTTCTAACTCCATACTTTCCATCTTTGTAAGATTTGTTGAATTTTGATGATTTTGAATGTTTAGGTTTTGTGGGTTTATGGAGGAGGAAGGAGAAAGGTCTTGTGGTTTTTGGAAGATGGAGAAGATGAAAGTTGGTCTTGTGGTTTTGTGGTCTTGTGATAGGGTTTTTTGTGTTTTTGAATTTTTTATTTTTTAACAAGTAAGGGTATTATAGTATTTATACATTGAAAAATTTAATTTGGTCTTGCACAAATGGTTTTAGTCTTGCATATAGCCGCAACCTTTAACTATTTATAAGTAATGTCTAATATCTTTTTAATTCAATTTTGTCATAAAAAATAATAAATTTAATTCCTAACACATGTAAGAACCTAATCGTAAATCGTAATATTTTATCAAAGCGTAATATTTGAACCAATTAAGGTCAAGTCCTTTCAATTCCTAAACATTATTCAAATATTTGAATCGATTAAGCGCGCTCAACTATTGACAAGAATGTCTTAATCAAATTAACTATTATTAATTAAATTGTAATACATTTTTAATTCAATTTATCATAAAAAACTAATTCCTAAATTACGTAAGAATCAAACCATAAGATTAATTAAAGCGTATGATTTGAATCAATTAAGCGCAAGTCCTTTTAATTTGTAAATATTATTCAAAATTTTGAATCGATTAAGTTCAACTACTGACAATAACGTATTAATTGAGTTAACTATTTATAATTATAGTCTACTATCCTTTTAATTCATTTTTAACAAAAAAATAATAATTTAATTTATAAAATCGTAAGAATCAAATTGTAAATCGTAAGATTGAATCTAACCATGAACCAATTAAATCTTACGATGTTTACGAATTAAATTTTATTATTTTTTATGATAAAATTAAATTAAAAAAGATACTAAACTTTAACTATACATAGTTTGATTAATACGCTATTGTAAAAAAATGAGTTTAATCGATTCAAATATTTGAATATTGTCTACGAATTGAAATGAGTTGAGCTTAATCGATCAAATCTTTGAATATTGTTTTTGAATTGAAAACACATGATTTAATTGATTCAAATATTACGATTTAATTAAATCTTACAATTTACGATTCAATTCAAACTTCAAATTCTTTCGAAATTCATTTTTAATGTACACGAGTTGATCAACATTTCCTTAAATTTTTAAATTATATTATATAAAGATTTGTTAGTATGGGATATTTTTAATATATAATAATAATTATATGAGAATTAATAATTTATTTAACATTATTTATATAAGTTTTATAATAATTATACATTGTAGATTTGTGATGTATATCGGTATTGTTAGTTTATTGTCAATTATTTGTTGTGTCTTAATGGTAATTATTCTTGTATGCTTTCAGATGGTCACAAGTTCAAATTCAGGTTGATGCAATTTTGGATGGGTGGTTTAATGATTTTTACCAATAATGATATAATTTACTTTATAAATTTTAATTCAGCAATAAATATAGATTTAAAATTGTATTAAAATATAGAGGGTAAAATTAAAATTTCATTAATAATTTAAAATTGACGATATCTGAAGGGGGTATCTCATATAAGTCGTGTTCTTGAGATCTCACGGTAGAAAAACCCATTTATTAAATGATACAGTTGTCCTTAAAATTCTATGTGTGAAAAATATTTTGTAGGGCAAATTTGTCCATACAAAAAGGAAGAAGCCACTTACTATTCTGATATGTTCCACGGATTTTAGGAACGAGAATTTGAGGAATTAAGAAAATAGGATAAGAAATTAGAGATAATCCGAAGATTAAAGAGAAGAATTGTTTCTGTATTAATTCATATCCCCTTCTACAGTTTTCTCACCCTAATAAATAGTGTTTACAATAACTGAATATGTAACTACCCACTAAGAATATGGAAGACACCACAATCACACGTGCAACTAAATTCCTAAATTCATGCAATTTATCTAAAACAAATAAGTTTTATTGAAATATTCCACTAACTAATATACTAAGTTATTATTTCACGTATCATTCCCGCCCGCTCGAATTATCCTTGTCCGCAGGGATATAACCTGGAAATGTGTAAGGGGTCGTTTTGATTGTTTGGTGGATCATAATTCTCGAATGGCACATCCTCGATCATATATAACTGAGGTCGTTGACAACGATGGTTCGGTGTGAATTTTTCGTCGCAATAGTAGCACAGGCCTTTCTGTCTCTGTTCACGGGCTTCTTGACCAGTTAACTTTGTGAAGGTAGGTGGCGAGATCTGGGGATTGTCAATTGTTGGCTGGTTGTTTGATGTGGTCGGTGGAGGGCCTAAGATTCCCGGTGTGAAATTGGTTTTGACTCTCGAGCTTGTCGGTGTAGTTTGGGAGCGAATGGGTTGTGGAAATTTTGGTTCCAGCATGTTTCTTTCCTCCACGAGTCTTGCAACGCCTATCGCATCTACTAGAGATTCCGGCTGTTTAATTTTCACGTCAAGGCGAATCTCATCGGAAATACCTGCAATAAAACAACCTATTAAAAAGTTTTCCGGAAGACCGTTCACTTGGTCGGACAATTTTTCGAAGGCCTCCTGATACACAACCACTGTTGTAGTTTGTTTGAGACGCGTGAGAGCTTCAGAAGGATTTTCATAATCGGTTGGACCAAAGCGGCTCAAAACAGCCTTGGAAAACTCGTCCCACGATAAGGGTCCTCGAAACTTTGTTAACCACCGGTGCCACTGCAAGGCAATCCCCTCAAGGTGAAAGGAAGCGAGTTGAACTTGTTGCGTTGCTAGAATATTTTGAAATTCAAAATACTGCTCCGCCTTATATATCCACCCCATGGGATCATCACCAGTAAACCTCGGAAATTGTAGCTTCAGATTTGTACTTTGAAGAAGAGTTGGAGATGCGCGTGTTGTAGCTACGGCTGGATTTTGCTTGCCTGTTTGTGAAGATTCTCCCACAGCAAAGGGGTTAATATTATTGTCGGGAGATTTAGGTTGGTTGGAAGAAGTCCTTAGAGCTTGAAGCTCAGTGAGGACAATTTGGAGAGTGTTGTGTAATTGGTCGAAATTTGACTCGTGTCGAGCCAGGATATCGAAAACCTCATTGCGAAACTCGGCATTAGATTTATTTCGAGTTTCCATGAAATCTAGCTCTGATACCACTGATATGTTCCACGGATTTTAGGAACGAGAATTTGAGGAATTAAGAAAATAGGATAAGAAATTAGAGATAATCCGAAGATTAAAGAGAAGAATTGTTTCTGTATTAATTCATATCCCCTTCTACGGTTTTCTCACCCTAATAAATAGTGTTTACAATAACTGAATATGTAACTACCCACTAAGAATATGGAAGACACCACAATCACACGTGCAACTAAATTCCTAAATTCATGCAATTTATCTAAAACAAATAAGTTTTATTGAAATATTCCACTAACTAATATACTAAGTTATTATTTCACGTATCATATTCATACTTTTATATTCTGTATAAATAATAAATAATAAAATATAATATAATAAGTAAATAAATTTAATTAAGTAGTTCAGTAAATCTAAAAAATGCCATCAATAAATATTTTTTTATTAAAAAAATGCTATCGTATTATTGGTAGGGATGACAATATTACCCGCTTCGATGGATATAATATAATGTATTTTTGGGAAGAGGGTCTCAAAAAAATTTAGGCAAAAAAAAAAAAATGAACCAAAAAAAATTGAACCTTTTTTGGTTGCATAATTAGGAGAAGAAAAAATTTAGGACTTTTTTTGTATATTATGAATTTCGGGTGGACTAAATAATATATATATATAATATAATGTATTTTTAGGGAGATGGGCTTAAAAAATTGAGGAAAAAAAATGAACCAAATTTTTTCACATCATACAGTAAGTCAAACTCATGACCTTTCCGAAATATTTGGGCATCTTTACCACTAAAGCAAACTTTTTTTTATTATTTAGGGTGGTCCATGGCATATATGGCCACCTATTAAATCGGCCCCTGTAGGTACGGTCAAGACATTGAAGTGCCCGAAATCATGTTGAAAGTCGCCGTCTTTTTGTTGATGTTGTTGTCGATGGATACAGGCGAAGCCGCGAGAATGTTGGCACCGGGGCGTGTAATGTCGGGTTTGAGAATTCCAGGGCTTACCAAATTGGGACCTTTAGAGGAGAACAGTGTAACCATTGGAGCAGTTTTGTCTCCTATAACAGTGCCTCCGAACAAGATAGCTGAAGTAGGCGTCGAAGAATTAGTGTCTTCTATGTATGCTTTGATCTTTAGTGCGGATGTAACACCCCGCATTTTCATAAGCATATGATAGAGATTTATTGAATAAATTATCGATATGCACATTTCTATACATACATTACCTTTCATGAATTAATTAGTAAATGCTATGCACCTTAATTGCTTATATGCATTATATGAGATTATGTTGAATAAATGATGAATATGCATTCATGGATTAATTAGTAATTTCAATGCATTCTAAGTGTTTATGTGATTTTATAAATTATGATATTTATGAATTAGGTTACTTGTTTGATTAAATGATTTTATAAGTTCGATTTCGTAATTAATCTATTCTTATGATTATGTGACGCTACTCCCATGAATTTGGTGAATTATAATATTTATAATAATTTCATGTTTGTGTTTATTAGATTCTATAATTCGATTTCTTTCGAATTAAATGATTAATTAAGTTAATATGATTAATGAATAATATGGTTTAGTTCATGAATTTTATTATGTGAATGAATATAAATGTTTTGCTATTGATAACATTAAGAAGATATTTTATATAATAATTAAATTCTTTTATGTAATTGTCTTTAATTATTTTAATTATATATGCATGTGTCTTATGAATATGCTTAGTATGTAGTTATGTGTATGTCGTGTGATGTGCATGAGTGTTCCAAATGTGTGTGTGTTTATGCTGCCATGTGTTTATATGTAGTAATAGATTAGTGTCTTTCATTAATTGCCATTAGCACCCCTGATTTTCCTAAATTGCATATGAGCCCCTAAACATCCCTATAAATATCACACTTCCTTTCCAAAATTTCAGCATACAAAGCCCCTCCATCTTCTTTTTTCCCTAAGGCAGCCCACACACCTCCCCCTTCTCTTCTCTTCCATCGATCACACCTTTCACATGGAGGAACTTTGTTTCCCACTTCAAGCCAAAATGATCACACATACTTTCCTACTTCAATTACCCTCCAAAAGATAATATTGATCTCCTTAAATCTCCAGAGAAACAGCCCCTTTACAACCACAAAATCATCCATCCTAAGATTTAAAAGTTTCAAGCCCAAGCTTCATCAATCTTTCGATTTCCCTCTCTTCTTCGCCATCGATTCTTCATGGGTAAGGACCTTGGTCTTTAATGAAATAATGAACTAGTTAATATGAATTATATGTGTTTTAACGAATTATATGTTTGTGGTTTTAATTTTGGGCTTTAGAAGATAAAGTTCTTGATGAACACTAATTGAATTTCAGTTTCGCAGCCTCTGTTTGTATTGCATGTCTCATCGGGTAATCCCTAAGATAAAATTATGAAATTTCATAGTAGACTAGATCTTTCGGTTACCTTCATGTTGATATAAATTATGCATAAATCTGATCTATACTGAGGAAGTTATGACCCTTTTTCTAAAACTGCACAGTTTCTGAGTCATTTATAAACTATGTGTTTAATACGACTTTATACTAATTTTATTTATGTGATTTACTTGTATATGATTAAAGACGTATTAAAATTCTTCTTTGCAAAATTTCACAGTGTTTGGGTCAAGGTATGAATTATTTGGTAATTTTAAAGTTGATTGCTCTGTTCTGGAAATTTGACTGTGTGACTGCACTAAATTAATTATTTCTCTTAAACGGTTAAGTCTCTTGCTAAACTGTTTTAACAAGGTATAATATACTTATAGGTGAACATCGTGTGGAATGTTCAGGTGTTTTGGATATAGGTGCTAAGAGATATGAATTTTCAAAGTTCAAATACCGAAACTGTCCGATTTTCTAAAATAAACTATTTTGAACTAGAAAGTATGTTTAGAAGTATAGCTTTAAATTCTTGATCCTTAGTTAATAGAAGAATTTAAATTATTTTAAGATAACAAAATATGATAAGTAGAATTTAATTATAGTTATGGTCATGAATTATTCATTTAAGTCATTATGTGTGTTTCGATTGATTTGATATGTTGGTTTGAGATTCATTATGTGTGTGCCATATGTGTGTAAGTATTGAAGATTGTTGAGATTACTTGTGGGATTATTGGTCAATTAAACTCGTTAATGTTATATAGTATATCCTATATTTCATACTATATATATATGTTAAATAAACGACTATATATTTATATATCCTAGCCTGCGTGGTCGTAGGAATAATTCCCGATCCATGGCTTATATATGTACTATTCTATATTATATCTCTATAGCAACCTACGTGGTCGTCGAGTGAAAACTTCGATCCATGGTTTATGTAAATATAAAATATACTATTATAAAGATATGTGGGGGTGTGTACAGCTATATGTGTGTGTGTGTGGATGAACAATAATCTTTACGTGATTTGTGTTTATTGTGCTACACTTGTTTGGATATCATTGCCGTGTGTGTACAGCCGTGTATGTTGTGTCATATGTGTGATTTAATTAGTCTATGTGATAATATGTGGTTAATACTCCTTGTGTTATTTTATTGTGACATATTTGTGTGTTATTTGTGGTGTTTAAAAGGTAATAGGATTATGGTCTAAGTGTTCATGTCCATGCATAACACGTGTTTTGAAAATTGAAAGATTAATTGAATGTTTGGGTAATAAACGAATCGGATACGGTGGGCCGGTATCCAACTAGGGTTGAGAGGAGTGATACGAGTGATATGAGTGATATTGGATCCATAGACGGGCTCGAAACGGTTTATTATCCGAATATAGAAATTAATCTTTCACGGATCCGATAAAGTGAAAATATTTTTCCATGCATTGCATTCACATGCATTTTGGTTATTTTGCATAATAACGTGAATTATGTGGGTATAGTGTGTTTTTATGACCTATGTGTAATAATGTGCTTTTGTGATCCGTGTGTTGTCGTATATTATCTGATTTTTAGATTGTTACGTTGGGGTTCTGATAAGGATCATGTTGCATTGCATTTATATGCGTAAAGTGTTAAATTGATACTAAAGGGACTTTATGTCCGCGAGTAATATGAGGATTTTATATCCGTATAATATGAAAGAGGAATGTGTGTCCAATATACCAAGATTGAGGTAAACTGTATTATATGTTTATATGTAGAAATATAATTCGACTATGTTTTATGATAATATTCATGCTTCGTGATTCTTAATTTCGAAGAATAAAAGTAGTGTATTCGTATGTGATATTATGTGCTTTCACGTATGTGATTGACTGTCTTGGTCCAAACGAATAAATTGAATATAGAGGACATAGTTGAAGCTTTAGGATTATCCCTACACGAAAGAACATAGAGACGAGGACTTTAGGGCTCCTATAGGACGTGAGTGACACGTTGAGAGAGGCGTGAGTATCGTCAGGCCAATGTTCTTACTGAGCCAGTGGTTGGGCTCACGCTTTATGCGAATTTCCCCTTTTCAGGTTCTCAAAGTAATCAGATTGCGCAGCGGAGCGGAGTTCGAGGAATCACGAACCTTGGGGCCTTGCACGTCTTACCCGAATTTCGTAAAAGATCCATGTTTTTATTTTCGTCTATAAAAAGGTCTTATGTAAAATGGAGATTTTTATTTTACTCTGATTTAGGAATCCAGTCTATTAAACGGGGTTATTTAAATCAAGTTTATTTTCCTTCCGCTGTCTTACAAGTTTTCTTTTCAAACCCCGATGATGTTTAGGTAGCACTCTTTATGAAAATCGTAACTTTGATTTGTGGGTTATATTTTAAGTAAAGAGAAATACTTTTAAAGTTCGAAATTTCGGTTCAAATCGATTCGAAATTTTTAAAAGTCCACTAAAATATTTATTCTTTAACTAATATTCATGGAGGGTGTTACAGCGAAGTCGTAATTGACGAGCGTTGCAAGGAGTATGTGCGGTATGGGTTCGGTGTTATAGTCGCCGGTCTCGTCGTTTATCCCAATCATGGCGGTACCACCGGCATCCTTCACGGCTTGTCCATTATTGAACGTGCCAATCTCACACAAGACTACATTCCCCTTCATGCCGATTTCACCCCACAATTCGGACCCGCACAAGGTGATACGCGTTTTCCTCACGTATAAATTACCGCAAGTATACAGTATCGCATTTTGCAGAACAGTGGTTCTGGATATCGATCCTCAGGGACCTTGTAGATTCACATGCCGAGTAGTGTAATTATATTATCGTTATATTATCTAGCCGATCGTAAATATTTGGAAAGGTGAGAAACCCTAATTTAAAAGCATGCAAGATCGTAAACATGCAAATATAGAATATACGTAAATAAAGTAACGACAACTCAACGCGGGGGGACTTCGATTTAAAGGGGACTTCTAGGGCCAAATCCACCTATGTATAATCAACAACGATCTACAAATCCGTTATCTAATCCTACATTCCTATTCCTTAACCTAGACGCTAATGTACTCTAACCCCCGTCTCCAGTGTAGTTAGAGTCTACCCACAGGTCCGACGTCTCCGTTCAGAACCTGCTATTAAGAGAGCATTTAGGTCAAGTCCTTAAGGGCTACCCGAAGTGCATCACGTCTCCGTTTCCACACCCCGAGCTAGGTTTTCCTAACTTCAAACAAGAAATCCTCTCTCGAGTTCATTCCTATATAATATCAATCCGAGAGCTGATCAAACAATCAGAAGCATTTAATACAGGAAAACATAAACGAAATCGAAACACGAAAAATAGATAACAGAAATGACGATCGAAATCAATATATACAAGGCTTCATTGCCCTAGAAGAAAATGTTATTAGTTCATAACAAACATAGTATCAAAAGAATGTACAAAGGAAATGAAGAACAAAACGTAAAGAAATTGCGTAAGAAAAACCCAAGTCGAAACCCTCGTTGATGATTCCCGCGAAGAACTGTCGAAAACCGTAAAAAGTCGAAGAAGAACGAAGAATGAGGGCTTGCTTCTATTTATAGTAAATTGCAAAGCTTCCTCTAGAAGCTTTGCTTTTGAAAATATCTGCCCTCGAAAATCGTGCCAGATCGCGATCCAATAAAGTCAGATCGCGATCTGGCTTCTCGAAAAAACGTGAACCGCCATCCCAGATCGCGATCCAGGAAGTGCGGATCGCGATCTGCCCCAAAATCACGTGCTACTGGAATTTGTCACCAGATCGCGATCCAACTTTCCTGGATCGCGATCAGGGTCTGAACTTGCTTGCTACTGGAATTTGCATCCAGATCGCGATCCGAAGTTCCTGGATCGCAATCTGGGTCTTAATGACCACTTTCTCGGCTTAAAAAATTTGTTTCGCTTCCAAATGGCTTCGACTTGGCAACAAAAGCTAACAAAACCTAAAAAAAGAAATAAAACAAGAAACGCAATAATATATACAAATAAAGCCGAAACTCGGACGAACGAAGACCAAAACTCGAAGATTTGATAAGCAAAAATCGTGCAAAACGAACACATATCACAAGACACCCGTGCACAATGTCGACAATCAAAATCATGCCAAAGCGGAGAATCACTAGGATGTCTCATGCAACCATCCTTAGTACAAAGCTCTTGGTGCCATCTCATAACTGACTATAGATGACATAAAGAGCCTTTGAACATATCACACCAATTCATAATTTTATAAACCTATCATTGTAACCAGTGGCGGATCCAGAATTTTTGCCAAGAGGGTGCTAAATTGTAGAATAAAAAATTTAAATATCACTTTATAAAAATAGTGGACCAAAAATTTACAATTTAAAAATTTTAGGTGAATTGTGTAAATATTTAAAGAGAAAAAGGGTGAAAAATGTTAATATTTGAAAAAAAAAATACAATTTAAAAATTTTAGGTGAATTGTGTAAATATTGAAAGAGAAAAAGGGTGAAAAATGTAAAGATTTGAAAAAAAAACAACTTTTTAGAGACTAGGGGTTCGAACCCAAGACCAATTTCATAAGAATGAACATCTTTACCATCTCAACCAACTACTTTTCTTGTGAACTTATGTATAATGGTATTATTTGTTTAAAATCAAGGGTGTGCAACTGCACACCCTAGACCATGGCTAGATCCGCCACTGATTGTAACAAACCACATCATGTTTAACCTAACTCAATAAATAATGAAGAATCATGCTAACAATCTCATTATTTAGAACACCTAAATCAAGTAAACGAAAAGCGAAATTTCTCCATAATGTGGCGAAACGATGTCGTTTCATCAAATAAATTGACAAAAGAAAAGCACAAAGAAAGGGCTGCCCTATCTGCAATGCACGTGGTACTAACTAGTATGTATATGTATATATATATATATATATATATATATATATATATATATATATATATATATATATATATATATATATATATATATATATATATATATATATATATATATAGTAGGTGACCAACAAGCCAACTTGTTGTGGTCCTTCTCTTTATCCTTGTTATAAAACAATCGTTTTTCGTTCGTAATAATAAAATATTTCATTTGGCATTCTGTATCTGTTATCTCATGCAACGAGTTACTCTATTACTGTGAGTTGATCTAGTAGAGTCGTGAGATAACTCAGCAATGTAATGTAACTGTTAAACCATTTGGCATTCTATATCTGTTATCCCATGCAAGCAGCATAGATATAGTCCTAACGAGTTACTCTATTACTGTGAGTTGATCTAGTAGAATCGTGAGATAACTCAGCAATGTAATGTAACTGTTAAACCTTGTTCCTAGTTGATGGGTTACGCCAATAATGAGGATACCGGCCTTTCCCTTTTGAGACTAGCACTTAGTGTATGTGTACTGCGTCTCATCAGTCCTCGGTGTTGTGACATCGGCATACTTGAGTGGGTGCTCATACTGGATGAGTTCACTGAACTCCCTCGCCCTAGAAATCTATAAGTGGTTCTTATTCATCGAGTAATAGGTTTCTAAGATATAGTTGTACACCATTAGTCCTTAAGACCCAGACATCACCGTGACTTCACTAGAGGACCGATTGTATCGTGACCTGTCCCTGAGTCCCACAGCGGACCACTCCAAGGGACAACGTTCATGCAATCCGAAATCTAGTGTGAAGTCTGTGCATTGTAGTAGGGGATTCGAGCGCTTGAGTGGTCATGGATGTCCTGTGTGTTCTGACGGTTTATAATCCAAGGAATCTTTGGCCAGAGTTGATAGTGGGGTGATTAGGGAAATGTGTTTCCCTAAGTCGCACACGAACGGATTTATAATACCTAGAACGTTCGCACGGTTATTGAACTTTATAAGAGGTCTCGGTGAACCAATGCCTCTAGTTCAATCGGGACATGTGCTGCGAAAGGATCGTACTGTACGCTAACTATATCATAAGGTTCTTGCAGGCACTTCACTTGTATCTA
>NW_012193721.1:21803-45077 GCF_000504015.1 Erythranthe guttata | reverse complement strand
TTCGAAGAGGCACTCGTATGGACGAGGACGTTGAGCTCGTCACAAATATAATTTTGTTATAATTTTGTGGACGATCGTTTATTAGAAACGAGGCCGATGAGGGAATGGGCTTTATACATCAGTGGGTCAAGCCCAATGACTTAAACCCACTAGGGTTGAAAACCCTAAGTATAAATAGACCTCAAACAAGAGTTTGAGATCAGAATTTTTGGACCAAACCCTAGCCGCCCAAGCCCTAGCCGCTCTCCCCTTCGGCCGTTGCTGCTTCGCCGGACCACCGCCGGAAAACCGCCGGTTTTCTCCTCTCTTCTCCATCGTTTTACTTGTTGTTTATCTAACTCGTTTACATCTAGTGATGTAGTTCGAGTGGGTCGAAAATACGAGATGAAACCTAATTGGAGAGGAGCTGCTGCGCCGACGAATCCACGCACCGCCGCTGCACCGCCGCACGCGCCGCCGCTGCTGCTGCCATTCACCGCCGTTCGTCGCTTGCTGGATCAGCTTGTTTCAGCCGTGAGTTGCAGCCCCGAGGATTGGTAATTTGCAGCTTGTACGTGATTGGTTCTAGGTTTCGATTCGTCGAAATCTCACGCTACAAGAGGTAAATAAATCGAAACTATCGTAAATTAATTGGAGCATGTCTGTATGAATTATAATTTATGATTGTGAGTAATATGTGATTACGTGTTTCGATTTTATTGAATGATGAACAAGCATGTTGCGTAATTTTTGGTTTTACGTGTTTTTCAATTAAATCAATAATTACCATATGTATGGCGGAAGCGTTAAGGTACGTTGACTATGTGATTAGTTTATGCATGTAATCGAAACTAGTTCGATATAAAATTTTGAATTCCGCTGCATATACATGCACGATCCCCAACAGTGGTATCATAATCGTTTATTTGTCAACGTGTTTATCGCTTTCGAAAGCATGCTTCGATTTGTTGAATTGTTGAATTTTTGGTGTTATCAAATTAGGTGATATTAATAATAAAATTAATTGATTTTTTATTTTTGAAATTATTTATCAATTAAACCCAATTAGATAATTGATCCTTTAATTTAATTTGAATTCAAAGAATAGTGTTGGATTAATTATTTAATTTAATCGTTAAATTAGTTTAATTAATGGAACACAAATTAAATGGCAAATAATTAATGGACTTCATTCTTATTTGATTGATTTATGAATGAAGGGAGTCCGTTAATTATATTTGCAATTAATTAATTCATGAGATGAATAATTGTAATTAAGTACGATGATGATCGTATGTCTCTCTTAGGATCAATATGCGTTTCCACATACCTAGAGAACATAGTTGTAGGAATCACAAACGATCATAACCTAAAACATCCGATGAGCTAATAAGATTTAATATATAAAATCCCTCATTCTTAATCAAGAATAATTATCAAGCTATAAAGAAAAACCAAATTGTTGAATTTTTCTTTCCTTCTACCAACAATTAAATTATGTGTAGCCTCTCATAATAGTGCAGTAAGCCGTGTTAGCGGGGAGTGCTATTGTGGGATAAGCTGTAATTTAATTGACATTACATGGAGATACGGTCATAGATAAAATTATATTGGATTAATGTGGTAGGCTAGATTAACTAGGGATTGCATTAGTTTGATATAGTTTGATCTATGACATCTCATATTGGTATGCTAGACTTGACACGAAGATTTTGATATTCCCTAGATTAACTTAGGTCATTATCAAGTGTGAGGTAAATCGAACTTTAGGGTCACATAGTGATGTGATTGATAGTACTCTACCTTTAGGCTTATGTAATCGGGATAGATTAACTACGGGTTACATTAGCGCTATTGGACCTAAAGCCCATTAAAGAAAAATAAGTTTTCTCGATTGTCTGCTAGAGGGTGGTGGAATTCGATAAAATTAGTGGGAGAACAATTAAAACATAAAAGTCGAAATCTAGTGTGAAGTCTGTGCATTGTAGTAGGGGATTCGAGCGCTTCAGTAGTCATGGATGTCCTGTGTGTTCTGACGGTTTATAATCCATGGAATCTCTGGCCAAGGTTGATAGTGGGGTGATTAGGGAAATGTGTTTCCCTAAGTCGCACACCAACGGATTTATAATACCTAGAACGTTCGCACAGTTATTGAACTTTATAAGAGGTCTCGCTGAACCAATGCCTCTAGTTCAATCGGGACATGTGCTACGAAGGGATCGTACTGTACGCTAACTGTATCATAAGGTTCTTGCAGGCACTTCATTTGTATCTAGGGAATCATGATGCGTAGTTGCTAGACGCCAATCTTGATTCGTTGGGCACCGATTTGATCGGGGATTAGGTAAAATGAGTTTTACTCTAATCGGGACTCTTGGGAGGAGTTCGTATAAGAACAATGTGTTGTTCGAATCACAATGAGTTGTGAGCCCACGGCTAGCATACACCTGAACCATTGAGGGTCACACTTCTCGTGTAATATAGATCCTTGATAACAACAAGCATAGATTAATGTGTTAATCTTTGAACGATTGGATGTCAATATGATTGAATCCAAGATTCGTAATTGTGGATTGCGAATCTGAATAAACGTAGAGAAAGAGAGACATGCGGAATTTAGTGAACTTTCTAAATTGGGAAGTTTCCCGATTTAGCAAGTCCACTGAAGTGGAAGTTTCCAATTTTGGAAATTGGAAATTTCGAAGAGGCACTCGTATCGACGAGGACTTTGAGGTCGTCACAAATATAATTTTGTTATAATTTTGTGGACGATCGTTTATTAGAAACGAGGCCGACGAGGGAATGGGCTTAATGCATCAGTGGGTCAAGCCCAATGACTTAAGCCCACTAGCGTTGAAAACCCTAGGTGTAAATAGACCTCAAACAAGAGTTTGAGATCAGATTTTTCAGCACAAAAACCCTAGCCGCTCAGCCCCCCTCTCGGCCGTTGCATCTCCGCCGCGCCACCGCCGATCTTCGCCGGAAACCGCCGGTCTTCTCCTCTTTTTCTTTCGTTTTATTCGTGTTGTTATCTAACTCGTTTACATCTAGTGCTGTAGTTCGAGTGGGTCGAAAATACGAGGTGAAACCTAATTGGAGAGGAGCTGCTGCCCCGACGAATCCACGCACCGCCGCACGCGTCGCTACGCCGCCCACGCGCCGCCGTTGCTGCTGCCACGCGCCGCCGCGGCTGCTGCCATTCACCGGCGTTCGTCGCTTGCTGGATCAGCTCGTTCCAGCCGTGAGTTGCGGCCCCGAGGATTGGTAATTTGCAGCTTGTACGTGATTCGTTTTAGGTTTCGATTCGTCGAAATCTCACGCTACAAGAGGTAAATAAATCGAAACTATCGTAAATTAATTCGAGCATGTTGATATGAATTATAATTTATGATTGTGAGTAATACGTGATTACGTGTTTCGATTTCATTGAATGATGAATAAGCATGTTTCGTGATTTTCGGTTTTATGTATTTTTCAATTAAATCGATAATTACCATATGTATGGCGGAAGCGTTAAGGTACGTTGACTATGTGATTAGTTTATGCATGTAATCGAAACTAGTTCGATATAAAATTTTTAAATTCCGCTGCGTATACATGCACGATCCCCAACAGTTGTATCAGAGCCACGGGTTAATCGTTTATTTGTCAACGTGTTTATCGTTTTCGAAAGCATGCTTCGATTTGTTGAATTGTTGAATTTTTGGTGTTATCAAATTTGGTGGTTTAATATTAATTAAATATTTTGAATATTTCAGAAAATATAAAAATTTTAATTTTGAAAAATTCGATTTTTGCTGCTGTTTTTCAGCTGACCGAACCGGTCCGGTCGGACCGGTCAGACCGGTCCGGTAAGCACAAACAAAAAAAAAAAAATAATAAATAAATTTATTTGATTTTCTGAGATTAATATTAAAATTAATTGATTTTTAATTTTTGAAATTATTTATCAATTAAACCCAATTAGATAATTGATCCATTAATTTAATTTGAATTCAAGGAATAGTGTTGGATTAATTATTTAATTTAATCGTTAAATTAGTTTAATTAATGGAACACAAATTAGATGGCAAATAATTAATGGACTTCATTCTTATTTGATTGATTTATGAATGAAGGGAGTCCGTTAATTATATTTGCGATTAATCGTTTTAATTAATTAATTCATGAGATGAATAATTGTAATTAAGTACGATGATGATCGTAAGTCTCTCTTAGGATCAATATGCGTTTCCACATACCTAGAGAACATAGTTGTAGGAATCACAAACGATCATAACCTAAAACTTCCGATGAGCTAATAAGATTTAATAAATAAAATCCCTCATTCTTAATCAAGAATAATTATCAAGCTATAAAGAAAAACCAAATTGTTGATTTTTTCTTTCCTTCTACCAACAATTGAATTATGTGTAGCCTCTCATAATAGTGCAGTAAGCCGTGTTAGCGGGGAGTGCTATTGTGGGATAAGCTGTAATTTAATTGACATTAGATGGAGATACGGTCATAGATAAAATTATATTGGATTAATGTGGTCGGCTAGATTAACTAGGGATTGCATTAGTTTGATATAGTTGGATCCATGACATCTCATATTGGTAGGCTAGACTTGACACACGAAGATTTTGATATTCGCTAGATTAACTTAGGTCATTATCAAGTGTGAGGTAAATCGAACTTTAGGGTCACATAGTGATGTGATTGATAGTACTCTACCTTTAGGCTTATGTAATCGGGATAGATTAACTACGGGTTACATTAGCGCTATTGGACCTAAAGCCCATTAAAGAAAAATAAGTTTTCTCGATTGTCTGCTAGAGGGTGGTGGAATTCGATAAAATTAGTGGGAGAACAATTAAAACATAAAAGTCCAAAATTTTAATTGTAACGATTATTACGAACTAAACTCTAATTATTGTCTTCTTAAAATTTTCTCAGCAACAATGTCCAAACATCCCCTTTCCTCAATCCTCGACCAAAACAAACTCACCGGTCCAAACTATTTGGATTGGCTTCGTAATCTGAAACTTGTGCTCCAAGTCGAGGAGCGTCTCTATGTGCTCAATGAACGTCCCCCCGCTGCTCTTCCTGCGACTGCTACTGCTGACGAGACTGCCACTTTCGAGGCATGGAAGAAGGACGACCTCCATGCGAGGTGCTACATGCTAGCATCCATGGTGCCAGAGCTCGCGAGGAAGTATGAGTCTCACGTGCATGCTTATGATATCAAGCATCATCTTGAAAGCATGTACAGTGAGAATACTAGGGCATCGAGGTACTCAGCTACCAAGGAGTTGATCACCATGAGGCTGCGTGAAGGGGCTTCGGTCCACGAACACGGTCTCAAGATGATCACTCTCCTTGAGAAGTTGGTGAACCTTGATGTCACCCTCCCGGCCGAGCTCTCGGTGGATTTGATCCTACTGTCCCTTCCTTGTTCTTATGAATCGTTCATAGTGAACTTCAACATGAACAAGCTCGATCCACCATTGGATGAGTTGTTGAACATGTTGGTCAGATATGAGTCCACAATCAAGAAGGAGAAATCAGTTCTCCTAGTTGCTCCTTCTGCAAAGAAAGGTTCTTTGCAGAAGAAAAGGAAAGAAAGAAGTTTCGGCCCGAGCAAGAAACTTGAGAAGGGCGAGTCGAGCGGAGTGAAGAATGACAAGGTCACCAAGCAAGTTGATGACGCTTGCCATCATTGTGGAGAGAAGGGCCATTGGCGACGCAACTGCAAGGCTTACCTCGATCAGAAACGTTCTGAAAAGGGTACGTATTTAGTTGAAGTTAACTTGTCCGTTAAATCTTCTGCTTGGGTATTGGATACTGGTTGTGGCTCACATCTTTGTAATGATTTGCAGCTCATGACAAGAAGTAGGAGGCTTAATGTGGGTGAGACCTACCTAAGAATGGGGAACGGAGCAAGGGTTGCTGCTGAAGCCATTGGGACAATTTATCTTTCTGTTTTGGATTCTAGTTTTTCCATTGTTTTGAACAATTGTTTATTTGTTCCGTCACTTATTCGAAACCTTATTTCTATTCCTGTTTTGGATAATGAAGGTTTTACTTTTGTTTTTGGAAATTCGATTTGCATTATACAAAAGGAACAAAATATGATTTGTAAGGGACAACTTATAAACAACTTATATGAACTAAATCCAAATGAAATACCTATTAACGTTATATCAGCAAAACGAAAAGATATAAGTCTTAACCCCGCACAACTTTGGCACGCTCGACTAGGTCACATTTCCTTGAGAAGGATGAACAAGTTTGTTAGTGAAGGAATGTTCTCCTTGGAGGACGTTAAATCACTTCAAACTTGTGTATCCTGCCTTAAAGGAAAGATGACCAAGACTCCCTTCAAAGGGAAGATGGAACGGGCCGAGGGTCTTTTGGATTTGATCCATTCAGACGTGTGTGGTCCACTAAGCGTTAGTGCTAGGGGTGGTTTTAACTACTTCGTTACCTTTACCGATGATTATTCTAGGTATGGTTTCGTGTACTTAATGAAGTATAAGTCTGAAACTTTTGAAAGGTTCAAAGATTTTAGACACCAAGTAGAAAACCAACTCGGTAGACGTATTAAGAAACTACGATCCGATCGTGGTGACGAATACTTAAGTACTGAGTTTATAGACTATCTTAAAGAGAATGGGATTCTGTCTCAATGGACTCCTCCTGGAACTCCTCAACTTAATGGAGTTTCCGAACGTCGGAATCGAACACTGTTAGACATGGTTCGATCTATGATGGGGTTCACCGAGCTACCGGCATACTTGTGGGGTCATGCACTCCTAACTGCCGTGTATTTGCTGAATAGGGTTAATACCAAAGCAGTTAACTCCACACCTTATGAACTTTGGCACTCCAAGAAACCCACGTTTAAACATATTAGGATATGGGGTTGTCCCGCTTACATGAAGCGGCTAGTGGGAGATAAGTTGGATAGAAAATCCGACCTATGCTATTTTGTGGGGTATCCCGAGGATTCCATGGGATACGAATTCTACTATGTTTCCGAGGCAAAGGTGTTCGTCTCGAGAAATGCCGTGTTCCTTGAGAAGGAATTTCTATCGGATAGAAAGGGCAGTGTAGTTGATCTCGAAGAAGTTCGAGAACCACAATCTGAAGTTCAAGCACAACAATCAGATAATGAACCAATTCAACAAACCACTAATATACCTCCTGAACCGTCGCTGCGTAGATCCGAAAGAGTTCGGAGAGCGCCCGATAGGTAATTCCTCGTTGATGAAGTTGACCAAGGATGTGATCCTAGAACTTTCAACGAAGCTGTATCGGATACAGACAAGGGACATTGGCTTAATGCCATGAAATCCGAAATGGACTCTATGTACTCCAACAAGGTATGGACCTTGGTAGATCCACCCGAGGGAATCGTTCCCATAGGCTGCAGGTGGATCTATAAGAAGAAAATTGGAGTAGATGGAAAGGTATCGACCTACAAGGCTAGATTGGTAGCGAAGGGTTATACTCAAAAGCAAGGAGTTGACTATGAGGAAACCTTCTCTCCAGTTGCTATGCTTAAGTCCATTAGGATTTTGCTGGCCATCTCTGCGTGGTATGACTACGAGATATGGAAAATGGATGTGAAGACCGCTTTCCTTAATGGGGACATTGAGGAAGAAATTTACATGGCGCAGCCGGAAGGCTTCATATCTTCTGGAGATGAGCAAAAGGTTTGCAAACTCCAGCGATCCATTTATGGATTGAAACAAGCATCCCGTAGTTGGAACAAAAGGTTCGACACAACTATCAAAGAGTTTGAATTTGTGAAAAACCCGGAGGAACCTTGTGTCTACAAGAAGGTTAGTGGGAGTGCAGTGACTTTCCTTGTACTTTATGTTGATGACATACTACTCATTGGGAATGATGTAGGGATGTTGCAGTCGACTAAAGTATGGTTATCCACACGTTTCTCGATGAAGGATTTGGGAGAAGCATCCTACGTATTAGGAATACGGATCTATAGAGATAGATCGAGGAGAATGCTTGGCTTGTCCCAATCCATGTACATAGACACCGTTCTTAAACGGTTTAGCATGGAAGAATCCAAGAAGGGATTCTTGCCAATGTCCCATGGGGTTCGTCTCTCGAAATCCATGCGTCCTCAAACGCAAATGGAAATCGAGGAGATGAAAATGACACCTTATGCATCCGCTATAGGAAGCATAATGTATGTCATGCTGTGTACACAACCTGATATTGCGTATGCAGTGAGCGTCACAAGCAGATATCAGTCCGACCCCGGCCCAGCCCATTGGAAGGCTGTGAAGGACATTCTCAAGTACTTACGAAGAACTCGAGATTTGTTTTTGGTCTATGGGGATACCGAGTTGAAATTAGAAGGCTTCACGGATTCTAGTTTTCAATCGGACGTGGATGACTCGAAGTCAAACTCGGGGTATATATTCAAAGTCAACGGGGGTGCCGTGTGTTGGAAGAGTTCCAAACAAGGCACGACGACTGATTCCACCACCGAGGCAGAATATATTGCAGCATCAGATGCTTCAAAGGAAGGGTCATGGATTAGGAAATTCATCCAAGAGTTGGGTGTATTTCCGAACGCTAGCGATCCAGTACGGCTGTACTGCGATAACAATGGAGCCGTAGCGCAAGCTAAGGAACCAAAAGCTCATCAGAAGTCGAAGCACGTGTTGAGAAAATACCATGTGATCCGAGAGATCATAGAGAGAGGTGAAGTCAAGCTAGACAGAGTCACCTCGGAGGACAATATTGCAGATCCCTTCACCAAGCCATTGTCAGGATCAGTCCACGAGAAACATCGAGAGTCGATGGGACTTAAATTTATGAGTAGTTGGCTTTAGGTCAAGTGGGAGATTGTTAGAGTAGGTGACCGGCAAGCCAACTTGTGGTTGTGGTCCTTCTCTATTTCCTTGTAATAAAACAATCGTTTTTCGTTCGAAATAATAAAATATCTTATTTGGCATTCTATATCTGTTATCCCATGCAAGCAGCATAGATATAGTCCTAACGAGTTACTCTATTACTGTGAGTTGATCTAGTAGAATCGTGAGATAACTCAGCAATGTAATGTTACTGTTAAACCTTGTTCCTAGTCGATGGGTTACGCCAATAATGAGGATACCGGCCTTTCCCATTTGAGACTAGCACTTAGTGTATGTGTACTGCGTCTCATCAGTCCTCGGTGTTGTGCCATCGGCATACTTGAGTGGGTGCTCATACTGGATGAGTTCACTGAACTCCCTCGCCCTAGAAATCTATAAGTGGTTCTCATTCATCGAGAAATAGGTTTCTAAGATATAGTTTTACACCATAAGTCCTTAAGACCCAGACATCACCGTGACTTCACTAGAGGACCGATTGTATCGTGACCTGTCCCTGAGTCCCACCGCGGACCACTCCAAGGGCCAACGTTCGTGCAATCCGAAATCTAGTGTGAAGTCTGTGCATTGTAGTAGGGGATTCGAGCGCTTGAGTAGTCATGGATGTCCTGTGTGTTCTGACGGTTTATAATCCATGGAATCTCTGGCCAGAGTTGATAGTGGGGTGATTAGGGAAATGTGTTTCCCTAAGTCGCACACGAACGGATTTATAATACCTAGAACGTTCGCACAGTTATTGAACTTTATAAGAGGTCTCGGTGAACCAATGCCTCTAGTTCAATCGGGACATGTGCTACGAAGGGATCGTACTGTACGCTAACTGTATCATAAGGTTCTTGCAGGCACTTCATTTGTATCTAGGGAATCATGATGCGTAGTTGCTAGACGCCAATCTTGATTCGTTGGGCACCGATTTGATCGGGGATTAGGTAAAATGAGTTTTACTCTAATCGGGGCTCTTGGGAGGAGTTCGTATAAGAACAATGTGTTGTTCGAATCACAAAGAGTTGTGAGCCCACGGCTAGCATACACCTGAACCATTGAGGGTCACACTTCTCGTGTAATATAGATCCTTGATAACAACAAGCATAGATTAATGTGTTAATCTTTGAACGATTGGATGTCAATATGATTGAATCCAAGATTCGTAATTGTGGATTGCGAATCCGAATAAACGTAGAGAAAGAGAGACATGCGGAATTTAGTGAACTTTCTAAATTGGGAACTTTCTAAATTTCGAAGAGGCACTCGTATCGACGAGGACTTTGAGCTCGTCACAAATATAATTTTGTTATAATTTTGTGGACGATCGTTTATTAGAAACGAGGCCGACGAGGGAATGGGCTTAATGCATCAGTGGGTCAAGCCCAATGACTTAAGCCCACTAGCGTTGAAAACCCTAGGTATAAATAGACCTCAAACAAGAGTTTGAGATCAGATTTTTCAGCACAAAAACCCTAGCCGCTCAGCCCCCCTCTCGGCCGTTGCATCTCCGCCGCGCCACCGCCGATCTTCGCTGGAAACCGCCGGTCTTCTACTCTTTTTCTTTCGTTTTATTCGCGTTGTTATCTAACTCGTTTACATCTAGTGCTGTAGTTCGAGTGGGTCGAAAATACGAGGTGAAACCTAATTGGAGAGGAGCTGCTGCCCCGACGAATCCACGCACCTCCGCACGCGCCGCTAAGCCGCCCACGCGCCGCTGTTGCTGCTGCCACGCGCCGCCGCTGCTGCTGCCATTCACCGGCGTTCGTCGCTTGCTGGATCAGCTCGTTCCAGCCGTGAGTTGCGGCCCCGAGGATTGGTAATTTGCAGCTTGTGCGTGATTCGTTTTAGGTTTCGATTCGTCGAAATCTCACGCTACAAGAGGTAAATAAATCGAAACTATCGTAAATTAATTCGAGCATGTTTATATGAATTATAATTTATGATTGTGAGTAATATGTGATTACGTGTTTCGATTTCATTGAATGATGAATAAGCATGTTTCGTGATTTTCGGTTTTATGTATTTTTCAATTAAATCGATAATTACCATATGTATGGCGGAAGCGTTAAGGTACGTTGACTATGTGATTAGTTTATGCATGTAATCGAAACTAGTTCGATATAAAAATTTTAAATTCCGCTGCGTATACATGCACGATCCGCAACAGTAATAACTGTAAGGACTATATCTATGCTTGTGACAAAGGGACAAAGATATAGAATGCCAAGGTGTTTTATCATTAATACGAATAAAGGTTCGTTTATTACAATAATAAATACGAAAGACCACAGCCACATGTTGGCTTGTTGGTCACCTACTCTAACAATCTCCCACTTGACCTAAAGCCAACTACCCATAAATCGCAATCCCATCGACTCTCGATGTTTCTCATGGACCGATCTCGGTAAAGGCTTCGTGAAGGGGTCTGCAACGTTCTCTTCCGAGGTGACTCGTTCTACCTTAACTTCACCTCTATCAATGATCTCTCGGATCACGTGATACTTCCTCAGAATATGCTTCAACTTCTGATGAGATCTTGGCTCCTTAGCTTGCGCCAAGGCTCCGGTGTTATCACAGTACAACGGTACTGGATCACTAGCATTAGGAATGACACCCAACTCTTGGATGAACTTCCTTATCCAAGTCCCATCTTTTGCAGCTTCGGACGCTGCAATGTATTCCGCTTCGGTAGTGGAATCAGCCGTCGTGCTCTGCTTGGAACTCTTCCAACACACGGCACCACCATTAAGCATGAATATAAATCCAGAGTTCGACTTTGAGTCGTCCACATCCGATTGAAAACTAGAGTTGCTAAAGCCCTCTAATTTCAACTCGGACCCCCATAAACCAAAAATATATCCTTAGTCCTTCGTAAGTACTTGAGAATATCTTTCACAGCCTTCCAGTGAGTCGGGCCGGGGTTAGACTGATATCTGCTTGTGACACTCACAGCATACGCAATATCGGGTCTCGTACATAGCATGCCATACATTATGCTTCATATTGCAGAAGTATAAGGCGTCCATTTCATCTCCTCGATTAAACTAGGTGTTTGCGGACACATAGATTTCGAGAGATGAACCCCATGGGACATTGGCAAGAATCCTTTCTTCGATTCTTCCATGCTAAACCGTTTCATAACGGTGTCTATGTACAGGCTTTGGGATAATCCAAGCATCTTCCTTGCTCTATCTCTATAGATGCGTATTCCTAATACATAAGACGCTTCTCCCAAATCCTTCATTGAGAAACGTGTGGAAAACCATGCTTTCGTTTGTTGCAACATTCCTACGTCATTCCCAATGAGTAGAATGTCATCAACGTAAAGCACTAAAAATATCACTGCCCTCCCAGTAACCTTCTTGTATACACAAGGTTCCTCCGGATTCTTCTCAAAATCAAACTCTTTGATAGTTGAGTTGAACCTAATGTTCCAACTTCGGGATGCTTGTTTCAATCCATAAATGGATCGCTGGAGCATGCAAACCTTTTGCTCACTTCCAGAAGATATGAAGCCTTCCGGCTGCGCCATGTAAATTTCTTCCTCAATATCTCCATTAAGGAAGGCGGTCTTCACATCCATTTGCCATATCTCGTAGTCGTACCACGCAGTTATGGCCAGCAAAATCCTAATGGACTTCAGCATCGCGACTGGCGAAAAGGTTTCCTCATAGTCAACGCCTTGCCTTTGAGTATATCCTTTCGCTACCAATCTAGCTTTATAGGTCGATACCTTTCCATCAACTCCAATTTTCTTCTTATAGATCCACTTGCAGCCAATATGAACAATTCCCTTAGGTGGATCTACCAAGGTCCACACCTTGTTGGAGTACATGGAGTCCATTTCGGATTTCATGGCAGTTAGCCAATGTCCCATGTCCGCATCCAATACGGCCTCATTGTATGTTCTTGGATCTTGTCCAAGATCAACATGATCTTCATCATTCTCGAGGAGGAATAACCTATCCGGCATTTTCCGAACTCTTTCGGATCTACGTACCGTAGGTTCAGGAGGTATATTAGTGGATTGTTGTATTGGTTCGATTACTTGTTCTTGCGCTTGAACTTTACTTTGTGGTTCTTGAACTACTTCAACTTCTATCATGCTGCCTTTTCTATCGGATAGAAACTCCCTTTCCAAAAAGGTGGCATTTTTGAAACAAACGTCTTTGCTTCCTTGACATAATAGAATTCGTATCCCATTGAATCTTCGGGATACCCCACAAAATAGCACAAGTCGGATTTACTATCCAACTTATCTCCCACTAATCGCTTCACATAAACGGGAAAACCCCATATCCTAATATGTTTGTAGTTGGGTTTCCGGGAATGCCAAAGTTCTTTATCATTAATATCTCACTACGTTTTGCTGAATTTCGCCTTAGGGGCCCCACTACCTTCACCCTCTTCGAACTTGCTGTTTGGAAAGGGAACTCTTTCCTTTCTCTTCTTTTGGAGAGAACTATTCTTTCAGAAGTAACAACAATGAGAACAGACTTCTCTTTCTTAATGGTGGACTCGAAACTGACCAACATGTTCATTAACTCATCCAAGGGAGGATCGAGTTTGTTCATGGTGAAGTTCACTATGAACGATTCATAGGAACTAGGAGGAGACAACATGATCAAATCCAACGAGAGCTTGGCAGGGAGGGTGACATCGAGATTCACTAGCTTTTCAAGGAGAGTGATCATTTTGAGACAGTGCTCGTGGACCGAAGTCCCTTCGCGCAGTCTCGCTGTGATCAACTCCTTTGTAGCTGTGTACCTCGATGCCCTACTATTCTCACTATACATGCTATCGAGATGAGCCTTTATATCGAAAGCATGCATGTGAGACTCATATTTCCTCGCAAGCGCGGGCTCCATGGCGGCTATCATATAGCACCTAGCATGTGTGTCATCTTTCTTCCAAGCTTTATAAGTTTCCTTTTCAGCATCAGTCGCTGTGGCAGGTATAGTGGCGGGAAGTCTCTCGTTCAAAACATAGAGACGCCCCTCAACGGTTAGCACAAGCTTAAGACTACGCAACCAATCTAGGTAATTAGGGCCATTGAGTATATTGTCGAGGATTGACATTATGGGATTCTTAGACATGATTATTTGAGAGGTATAGAGAAGAGGATTATTAGAGATTCGCGTTAAATGATTGTTACAGTTAAATGTTTGGACTTATGTTATTTAATTGTTCTCCCACTAATTTTATCGAGTTCCACTTCCCTCTAGTAGACAAACGAGAAAACTGATTTTTCTTAATGGGCTTTAGGTCCAATAGACAAATATAACCCGTAGTTAATCTAGCCCGATTATATTTGCCCAAAGGTAGATCACAATCAATCATATCCACAATATGACCCTAAATTAATTTTCCTCACACTTGATAATGACCTAAGTTAATCACGCGAATATCAAAATCGTCGTGTGTCAAGTCTAACCTACCAATCAAAGATGCTCATAGAACTTGATTATGCCAAACTAATGCAGTCCCTAGTTAATCTAGCCGACCACGTTAATCCAACATAACCCTTTTCTATGGCTACCTTCATCGCTATGTCAATTGGATTACAGCTTACTCTACCATAGCACTCCCCGCTAACACGACTTACTGCACTACAGTAAAGGGCTACACATAATCCAACCGTTGGCAGAAGGAAAGAAATAACTCAACAGATTGGGTTTTTCTTTATAGCTTGAAATGATTCTTAATTAAATTAAGAATGAGGGATTTTTATTAAAATGTTTTATCTCATCAGAAGGTTCGGATAGGTCTATGTGATTCCTACATCTATGTTCTCTAAAGGTATATGGAAACGCATATTGTCCTAAGAGGAACATACGACCTAACTACATAATTAATTATCGGGGTTTTCAAAATAATTATAGAACCTCAACTAACATAAATCAATCAAATAATGTTGAGGTACTATTAATTAAGTTGAAGTATAATCAATATTATACGTGTGTTCTATTAATTGAAATCAATTTAACAATTTAAATTAATTAATTAATCTAACACCTATTTACTAAAATAGATGATCGTCGATCCAATTATCTAATTGGGATTAATTGAAATTAATTTTCCAAAAATTAAAATCAATTTGTTTTAAGTTTAATTTTAGAAATCTGAAATAATTTTTTTTTTTTTTTTTTTTTTTTTTTTTATAATTTCAGTGAACCGGTTCGGCCGACCGGTCTGACCGGTTCGCTCCGAAACGGTCCGGTTCTGCCCGGTCCAATTGACCCAAATCAGTGGGCCGGGTCAGTCGGACCGAGAACCGTTCTGACCGACCCGAATCCACTTGGATTCGGTCGATTGGATCGTGCACAACCATCGAACCGGCCGGTCCGACCGGTTCGATCCGAACAATTAAAAACCGACATTTTAAAAATAATTTCAGATCCGATTTTCCAAATTTAAACAATTTTAAAGCTGGAAAAATTCTAAACAATATTTCAAAAAATATTTTAACCTTACGAAAACTCCCAATTACATAATACAACAATCACTACTTTAATAAATCGAACATGCATAAAATCATAGCATATTAAACGACGCAATTAATTGCGCAACGAGCTCTGATACCACTGTTGGGTTTCGGGCACGCGTACGCAGCGGAAAACAAAATTTTTTATGCGATTTAAACGACTTTTAAATCACATAAGCACATGCCCGACAAATTAAATCAACTAATTGCGTACCTTTGCGCTTCCAGCGATATTAAATAACAACATACATGCTAATTTATTTAACCGAATTTAAATCAACTAACATGCTCGCGTTTAAACCAAATAACATGCTCGCAATGATTAACACGATTACACATAATCACATAAAATCACACGAAAGCAAACATGAATATATAGTGTTTAAACGTAAACGAATCAAGAACATTGAGTTCATGTGTTTACCTCTTGAAGCGTGAGGTAGGAGCGCTAAGCAAGTCAATATTGCTACGGAAACCAATCCGTACAATCGGGGCAGCAGCGGTGCAGCGGCAGCAGCGGTGAAACGGCCACGGCGGCGCGTGAATCTCACGCGCGGTCTTCCGGGGCGGCGCGTGGGGTAGCGTGCGGCTTCGGTTCGTGCGCTGCTCCTCGATTCTTCGATCTTCGATCTTCCTCCTCTCGGATTTCACCTCGTATACTTTGATCTACTAAACACGTGGCACTAGACACGTAGTAGTTAGAAAAACGGAAGAAAAAGAGAAGGAAAGAAGCTACCAAACTAATCGGTCGATGAACGGCCGATTCCGGCGAAACGGCGGCGTTGACGGCGGTGGTGGCCGCGGGAGAGAGAGGCCGAGAGAGAGAGGTGGACGGCTAGGGTTAGGGTTAGGTCTTGTATTTTTGTGCAAGGCCTATAAATCAAGTATTTATAGTCCCTTGCATAAAACCCTAACGGGCTTAAGTTTGACCGGGCCCAACAGCTTAAGCTCGTTAGTTCCTTTAATTGCTCGTCTCTCTCAATTCAATGATCGGAAAATTGCAACAATTACATTTTCGGAATCATTATAATATCCTCGTCATTACGAGTGCCAACTCTCATTTTCCAACTTTCCAAAAGTGGAAACCCTAGTTCAGTGCACTTTCTAAATTTGGAAACTTCCCGATTTAGAAAGTTCACTAACACGTTCGCCTATTCTTTTCCTTTTCTTATTCTCATTCGTAATTCCAAATTACGAATGTTGGATCCAATCATATTGACTTCCAATCATGCAGAGATAAACTTGCTTTATCTCTGACCGTTTATTCAAAGATCTCATGTGCACGAGCAGTGTGACCCTCGATGGTTCAGGTGTAAGCTAGCCGTGGGCCCACAACCCTTTGTGGTCAAAACTCGTCCCTTAGAGTTACGATTAAGATGAAGCTCGTTTCACCTTAATCACCCAACGAATCAAGATTGGCGTCTAGCAACTACGCGTCATGATTCCCTAGATACAAATGAAGTGCCTGCAAGAACCTTCAGATATAGTTAACGTACAGTACGGTCCCTTCGATACATATGTCCCGATCGAACTAGAGGTATTGGTTCATCGAGACCTCTTTATATGTTTGATGACGGTGCGATCGTTCCAAGTGTTGTAATCGTCACGTGCATGACTTAGAGAATCGAATTCTCTAATCATCACTTAGTCAGCTCTGGCCAGAGACTTAGAATGATTACAAACTTTCAGAACACACAGGACATCCAAGACTATTCTAGCGATCGAATCCCCGACTACAATGCACAGACCTCCCATTAGATTTCGGACTGCACGAACACTGGCCCTTAGGATGGTCCTCGGTGGAACTCAGGGACAGGTCACGATACAGCTGGTCCTCTAGTGAAGTCACGGTGATGTCTAGGTAAACATAAGGACTAATGGTGTACAACTATACCATAGATATCTCTACTCGATTATTGGGAACCACTTAGAGATTTCTAGGGTGAGGGAGTTCAGTGAACTCGTCAACTTACGAGCACCCACTTATGCATGCCGATATCACAATACCGTTTACTGATGAGATGCAGTACACATACACTAAGTGCTAGTCTTAATGGGAAAGGCCGATATCCTCATTAGTGGCATAACCCTTCGACTAGGAAGACGTTTAACAGTTATAATACTTAAGTAAATATCTCACGATCCTAACGATCAATTACTAGTACTTGTAATAACTGTAAGGACTATATCTATGCTTGTGACAAAGGGACAAAGATATAGAATGCCAAGGTGTTTTATCATTAATACGAATAAAGGTTCGTTTATTACAATAATAAATACGAAAGACCTAAGCCACATGTTGGCTTGTTGGTCACCTACTCTAACATATAGACTATCTTAAAGAGAATGGGATTCTGTCTCAATGGACTCCTCCTGGAACTCCTCAATTTAATGGAGTTTCCGAACGTCGGAATCGAACACTGTTAGACATGGTGCGATCTATGATGGGGTTCACCGAGCTACCGGCATACCTGTGGGGTCATGCACTCCTAACTGCCGTGTATTTGCTGAATAGGGTTAATACCAAAGCAGTTAACTCCACACCTTATGAACTTTGGCACTCCAAGAAACCCACGTTTAAACATATTAGGATATGGGGTTGTCCCGCTTACGTGAAGCGGCTAGTGGGAGATAAGTTGGATGGAAAATCCGACTTATGCTATTTTGTGGGGTATCCCGAGGATTCCATGGGATACGAATTCTACTATGTTTCCGAGGCAAAGGTGTTCGTCTCGAGAAATGCCGTGTTCCTTGAGAAGGAATTTCTATCGGATAGAAAGGGCAGTGTAGTTGATCTTGAAGAAGTTCGAGAACCACAATCTGAAGTTCAAGCACAACATTCAGATAATGAACCAATTCAACAAACCACTAATATACCTCCAGAACCGTCGCTGCGTAGATCCGAAAAAGTTCGGAGAGCGCCCGATAGGTTATTCCTCGTTGATGAAGTTGACCAAGGATGTGATCCTAGAACTTTCAACGAAGCTGTATCGGATACAGACAAGGGACATTGGCTTAATGCCATGAAATCCGAAATGGACTCTATGTACTCCAACAAGGTATGGACCTTGGTAGATCCACCCGAGGGAATTGTTCCCATAGGCTGCAAGTGGATCTATAAGAAGAAAATTGGAGTAGATGGAAAGGTATCGACCTACAAGCCTAGATTGGTAGCGAAGGGTTATACTCAAAAGCAAGGAGTTGACTATGAGGAAACCTTCTCTCCAGTTGCTATGCTTAATTCCATTAGGATTTTGCTGGCCATCTCTGCGTGGTATGACTACGAGATATGGCAAATGAATGTGAAGACCGCTTTCCTTAATGGGGACATTGAGGAAGAAATTTACATGGCGCAGCCGGAAGGCTTCATATCTTCTGGAGATGAGCAAAAGGTTTGCAAACTCCAGCGATCCATTTATGGATTGAAACAAGCATCCCGTAGTTGGAACAAAAGGTTCGACACAACTATCAAAGAGTTTGAATTTGTGAAAAACCCGGAGGAACCTTGTGTCTACAAGAAGGTTAGTGGGAGTGCAGTGACTTTCCTTGTCCTTTATGTCGATGACATACTACTCATTGGGAATGATGTAGGGGTGTTGCAGTCAACTAAAGTATGGTTATCCACACGTTTCTCGATGAAGGATTTGAGAGAAGCATCCTACGTATTGGGAATACGGATCTATAGAGATAGATCGAGGAGATTACTTGGCTTGTCCCAATCCATGTACATAGACACCGTTCTTAAACAGTTTAGCATGGAAGAATCCAAGAAGGGATTCTTGCTAATGTCCCATGGGGTTCGTCTCTCGAAATCCATGCGTCCTCAAATGCAAATGGAAATCGAGGAGATGAAAAGGACACCTTATGCATCCGCTATAGGAAGCATAATGTATGGCATGCTGTGTACACGACCTGATATTGCGTATGCTGTGAGCGTCACAAGCAGATATCAGTCCGACCCCGGCCCAGTCCATTGGAAGGCTGTAAAGGACATTCTCAAGTACTTGCGAAGAACTCGAGATTTTTTTTTGGTCTATGGGGATACCGAGTTGAAATTAGAAGGCTTCACGGATTCTTTCAATCGGACGTGGATGACTCGAAATCAAACTCGGGGTATATATTCAAAGTTAACGGGGGTGCCGTGTGTTGGAAGAGTTCCACACAAGGCACGACGGCTGATTCCACCACCGAGGCTGAATATATTGCAGCATCAGATGCTTCAAAGGAAGGGTCATGGATTAGGAAATTCATCCAAGAGTTGGGTGTATTTCCGAACGCTAGCGATCTAGTACGGCTGTACTGCGATAACAACGGAGCCGTAGCGCAAGCTAAGGAACCAAGAGCTCATCAGAAGTCGAAGCACGTGTTGAGAAAATACCATGTGATCCAAGAGATCATAGAGAGAGGTGAAGTCAAGCTAGACAGAGTCACCTCGGAGGACAATATTGCAGATCCCTTCACCAAGCCATTGTCAGGATCAGTCCACGAGAAACATCGAGAGTCGATGAGACTTTGATTTATGAGTAGTTGGCTTTAGGTTAAGTGGGAGATTGTTAGAGTAGGTGACCAACAAGCCAACTTGTGGTTGTGGTCCTTCTCTTTATCCTTGTAATAAAACAATCGTTTTTCATTTGTAATAATAAAATATTTCATTTGGCATTCTATATCTGTTATCCCATGCAAGCAGCATAGATATAGTCCTAACGAGTTACTCTATTACTGTGAGTTGATCTAGTAGAATCGTGAGATAACTCAGCAATGTAATGTAACTGTTAAACCTTGTTCCTAGTCGATGGGTTACGCCAATAATGAGGATACCGGCCTTTCCCTTTTGAAACTAGCACTTTGTGTATGTGTACTGGATGAGTTCACTGAACTCCCTCGCCCTAGTAATCAGTAAGTGGTTCTCATTCATCGAGTAATATGTTTCTAAGATATAGTGTACACCATTAGTCCTTAAGACCCAGACATCACCGTGACTTCACTGGAGGACCGATTGTATCGTGACCTGTCCCTGAGTCCCACAGCGGACCACTCCAAGGGCCAACGTTCGTGCAATCCGAAATCTAGTGTGATGTCTGTGCATTGTAGTAGGGGATTCGAGCGCTTGAGTGGTCATGGATGTCCTGTGTGTTCTGACGGTTTATAATCCAAGGAATCTCTGGCCAGAGTTGATAGTGGGGTGATTAGGGAAATGTGTTTCCCTAAGTCGCACACGAACGGATTTATAATACCTAGAACGTTCGCACGGTTATTGAACTTTATAAGAGGTCTCGGTGAACCAATGCCTCTAGTTCAATCGGGACATGTGCTGCGAAAGGATCGTACTGTACGCTAACTATGTCATAAGGTTCTAGCAGGCACTTCACTTGTATCTAGGGAACCATGATGCGTAGTTGCTAGACGCCAATCTTGATTCGTTGGGCACCGATTTGATCGGGATTAGGTAAAATGAGTTCTACTCTAATCGGGACTCTTGGGAGGAGTTCGTATATGAACAATGTGTTGTTCGAATCACAAGAGTTGTGAGCCCACGGCTAGCATACACCTGAACCATTGAGGGTCACACTTCTCGTGTAATATAGATCCTTGATAACAACAAGCATAGATTAATGTGTTAATCTATGAACAATTGGATGTCAATATGATTGAATCCAAGATTCGTTATTGTGGATTGCGAATCGGAATAAACGTGGAGAAAGAGAGACATGCGGAATTTGGTGAACTTTCTAAATTGGGAAGTTTCCCGATTTAGCAAGTCCACTGAAGTGGAAGTTTCCAATTTTGGAAATCGGAAATTTCGAAGAGGCACTCGTATCGACGAGGACTTTGAGCTCGTCACAAATATAATTTTGTTATAATTTTGTGGACGCTCGTTTATTAGCAACGAGACCGACGAGGGAATGGGCTTTATACATCAGTGGGTCAAGTCCAATGACTTAAACCCACTAGGGTTGAAAACCCTAAGTATAAATAGACCTCAAACAAGAGTTTGAGATCAGAATTTTTGGACCAAACCCTAGCCGCCCAAGCCCTAGCCGCTCTCCCCTTCGGTCGTTGCTGCTCCGCCGCACCACCACCGACCACCGCCGGAAAACCGCCGGTTTTCTCCTCTCTTCTCCTTCGTTTTACTTGTTGTTTATCTAACTCGTTTACATCTAGTGCTGTAGTTCGAGTGGGTCGAAAATACAAGGTGAAACCTAATTGGAGAGGAGCTGCTGCCCCGACGAATACATGCACCGCCGCACGCGCCGCTACGCCGCTCACGCGCCACCGCTGCTTCTGCCACGCGCCGCCGCTGCTGCTGCCATTCACCGCCGTTCGTCGCTTGCTGGATCAGCTTGTTCCAGCCGTGAGTTGCAGCCCCGAGGATTGGTAATTTGCAGCTTGTACGTGATTGGTTCTAGGTTTCGATTCGTCGAAATCTCACGCTACAAGAGGTAAATAAATCGAAACTATCGTAAATTAATTCGAGCATGTCTGTATGAATTATAGTTTATGATTGTGAGTAATATGTGATTACTTGTTTCGATTTTATTGAATGATGAACAAGCATGTTTCGTAATTTTCGGTTTTACGTGTTTTTCAATTAAATCGATAATTACCATATGTATGGCGGAAGCGTTAAGGTACGTTGACTATGTGATTAGTTTATGCATGTAATCGAAACTAGTTCGATATAAAATTTTAAATTCCGCTGCGTATACATGCACGATCCCCAACAATATATATATATATATATATATATATATATATATATATATATATATATATATATATATCTTGTATATAAAAGAAAGAAACGCTAGGGCAACCCTAAGAAACCCAAATGTCATATTTGTAACTTTGTTTTTTCAATTTTTACCAAATTTTTATCTCCTTAATATTATTTTAAATATTATTTTTGAATTGTATCATATTTGTATCCCCTAAATATTATTTTAAATATTACTTTTTATTTTTATCAGACTTTTGTTTCCTAATTATTATTTTTTATGTTTATCAAATTTTTATCTCCTAAATATTATTATAAATAATAATTTTTAATTTTATCAAATTTCTATCTCATAAATATAATTTTAAATATAATTTTCAACTTTTAGCAGATTTTTATCTCCTAAATATTATCTTCGAATTTTATAAAATTTATATCTCCTAAATAATATCTTAAATATTTGTTTCGAGTTTTATCATGTTTTTATTAGTTATTTATCTCCTAAATATTATTTTCGATTTTTATCAGATTTTTTGTCTCCTAAATATTATTTTGATTTTTATCAAATTTTACTATCCTGAATATTATTTTAAATAATATTTTTGATTTTAATCATATTTTATCTCCTAAATATTATTCTAATTATTGTTTTCGTATTTTATAACCTTTAATCTCATTAACATTATTTTAAATATTATTTTCGATTTTATCACATTTTTATCTCCTAACTATTATTTTAAATTTTATTTTCGATTTTTATCAAATTTTTATCTCCTAAATATATTTTTTTTATCAAATTTTTATCTCCTAGATAGCTTATCTTATATATAAAAGAAAGAAACGATAGGGCAACCCTAAGAAACCCTAATGTCATATTTGTAACTTTGTTTTTTCAATTTTTATCAAATTTTTATCTCCTTAATATTATTTTAAATATTATTTTCGAATTGTATCATATTTGTATCCCCTAAATATTATTTTAAATATTACTTTTTATTTTTATCAGATTTTTGTCTCCTAATTATTATTTTTTATGTTTATCAAATTTTTATCTCCTAAATATTATTATAAACAATAATTTTTAATTTTATCAAATTTCTATCTCATAAATATAATTTTAACTAAAATTTTCAACTTTTAGCAGATTTTTATCTCCTAAATATTATCTTCGAATTTTGTCATATTTATATCTCCTAAATAATATCTTAAATATTTGTTTCGAG
>NW_012193721.1:0-21703 GCF_000504015.1 Erythranthe guttata | reverse complement strand
TCTCCTAAATATTATTTTCGATTTTTATCAGATTTTTTGTCTCCTAAATATTATTTTGATTTTTATCAAATTTTACTATCCTAAATATTATTTTAAATATTATATTTGATTTTAATCATATTTTACCTCCTAAATATTATTCTAATTATTGTTTTCGTATTTTAACAACTTTAATCTCATTAACATTATTTTAAATATTATTTTCGATTTTATCACATTTTTATCTCCTAACTATTATTTTAAATTTTATTTTCGATTTTTATCAGATTTTTATCTCCTAAATATATTTTTTTTATCAAATTTTTATCTCCTAATTATTATTTTAAATATTATTATCGATTTTCATCAAATTTTTATCTCCTAGATAGCTTATATATAAAAGAAAGAAACGTAGGGCAACCCTAAGAAATCCTAATGTCATATTTGTAACTTTGGTTTTTCAATTTTTATCAAATTTTTATCTCCTTAATATTATTTTAAATATTATTTTCGAATTGTATCATATTTGTATCCCCTAAATATTATTTTAAATATTACTTTTTATTTTTATTAGATTTTTGTCTCTTAATTATTATTTTTTATTTTTATCAAATTTTTATCTCCTAAATATTATTATAAATACTAATTTTTAATTTTATCAAATTTCTATCTCCTAAATATAATTTTAAATATAATTTTCAACTTTTAGCAGATTTTTATCTCCTAATTATTAATTTCGAATTTTATCAAATTTATATCTCCTAAATAATATTTTAAATATTTTTTTCGAGTTTTATCATGTTTTTATTGGTTTTTTATCTCCTAAATATTATTTTCGATTTTTATCAGATTTTTGTCTCCTAAATATTATTTTCGATTTGTATCAAATTTTTATCCCCTAAATATTATTTTAAATGATATTTTTGATTGTAATCATATTTTATCTCCTAAATATTATTCTAATTATTATTTTCATATTCTATCAATTTTTATCTCATTAACATTATTTGAAATATTATTTTCGATTTTTATCAAATTTTTATCTCCTAACTATTAATTTAAATTTTATTTTCGATTTTTACCAGATTTTCATCTCCTAAATATTATTTTTTTATTTTTTATCAAATTTTTATCTCCTAAATATTATTTGAAATATTATTATCGATTTTCATCAAATTTTTATCTCCTAATATTATTTATGATAATATGATTTTCGATTTTTACAGAAAAGGGTAAATAAATCTGATTTTCATCCCTTACCTACCTAAGGTTTCTTATTTTGGTAACCCGACTTTAGATTTTTTTTCTTATTTTCTTCTTCATCCTATTCACTGTGTGGTAATTAGTTTACATTTTTTTCCATCATGGCTTATAAGTAATTTCATTTAGTTAAATTATGTGGTTCATTAATTTATACCAAGGATTTCAAAATTTATGTATAACAATTATTTCATTTTATATGTTATTGGACATGTTATTGAAAATGATGATTTGAGAGAATTAACCAAAAATCGGCGAAGCCACAAGCTATTGGAAGTCGACCTTCAAGACTTATTGTTTGTATACGATATTTAATTTATTGTTTATATTTATTTTTGTTTCTTGATTTTCCAATTGTTAATTCCAGTCGCAAAACAAGACTAAAACGAGGCAGTGGAGAAGGACTTAGTTCCGATGCAAGATGTATAGATGGTCTTTTACGATAGTATGTTGTCGACAGTTTAGTTTTGATTATGTTAACTAAGTTATTAAATCTAATTACTTTTAAGCTCAACATGAAAGAGATAGTTGACGATTTTTTTCCTATTAGCTGATTCAATTCATTTGAAAAATTATTTAACAGTAAATTTATTTGCTTTTTTTTGTGTGTAGTATACTTATTAATGTTCCACTGATGAATTATTATAATAGAATGTTGATCATACGATACATTAAACGTTTGTTTATATTCTTACAACATCAAAACAATGCAATTTGTTGTCCCGTGCATCGCACGGGTACAATTACTAGTATATATATATATATATATATATATATATATATATATATATATATATATATATATATATATATCCCTACTTTTAAAGTATGAATATTTTTTGTTTCTTAACTTTTTTGTGATACCTATCCTACCCTTATTAGTAAGTTATCAAGGATTGTAGTTTGTGTTTTCTTGATCCTTTTTGCGAATGCACTTTTGCGTGAGTACTTTTGTGCATGATTTTGTACTTTTACTTATGTGCGTATATTTTGTAGCGAGAGTTTTTGTGCACGTTACTTCATGCGCATTCGTGTCCTCGAACTATAGCACGTATTTTCATGATCGCTTTTGGAATCCAATTTTGACCATGTTGGAGTCCGAATTTGGAAATTTGACGTTAGACAGTAATTGTAGCCAGCTAAAATAGCTTTCTAATGCCGCCGGAACCAGTCGATTTGGAGTCCGGATGAGAAAGTTATGCTCGACTTCGTGGACACTACCGAAGATGTTGAGGGATCCTCTCTTCTAATTTCATTTTATTTTCCTAATTGCAACTCTTTTCTTACTCTATGATCATTTTTGCTTCAGGGACACCTAATTATCAATTTTTACCTATAAGATACTAAATCCACCAATTAAAACAAAAATATAAATTAATCCATAAAAAAATCCACGTAAACGTAAACGTTGAGTGTTATTTCTACACTCCACTGCATGTTTTGTATTAGTGTTTTTGCTATTGTTTGGTTATGCGTATTAAAGTCCTAGTGTTCAATTTCGTGTTTTTAAGAACGTTGTTGCGAATGTACTCTTGCGCATATTTTTTTACATGTACGTTTGTGCATGTCCATTTGAGCGAGTGTGTTTGTGCAGGTTTGTTGATTTGTATTAATGTCTTAGGATTGTAGTTTGTGTTTTCTTGTTCCTTTTTGCGAATGCACTTTTCCGTGAGTACTTTTGTGCATGATTTTGTACTTTTACTTATGTGCGTATATTTTGTAGCGAGTGTTTTTGTGCACGTTTCTTCATGCGCATTCGTGTCCTCGAACTATAGCACGTATTTTCATGATCGCTTTTGGAATCCAATTTTGACCATGTTGGAGTCCGAATTTGAAAATTTGACGTTAGACAGGAATTGTAGCCAGCTAAAATAGCTTTCGAATGCCGCCGGAACTAGTCGATTTGGAGTCTGGATGAGAAAGTTATGCTCGACTTCGTGGACACTACCGAAGATGTTGAGGGATCCTCTCTTCTAATTTGATTTTATTTTCCTAATTGCAACTCTTTTCTCACTCTTTGATCATTTTTGCTTCAGGGACACCTAATTATCAATTTGTACCTATAAGATACTAAATCCACCAATTAAAACAAAAATATAAATTAATCCATAAAAAAATCCACGTAAACGTAAACGTTGAGTGTTATTTCTACACTCCACTTCATGTTTTGTATTTAGTGTTTTTGCTATTGTTTGGTTATGCGTATTAAAGTCCTATTGTTCAATTTCGTGTTTTTAAGAACGTTGTTGCGAATGTACTCTTGCGCATATTTTTTTACATGTACGTTTGTGCATGTCCATTTGAGCGAGTGTGTTTGTGCAGGTTTATTAATTCGTATTAATGTCCTAGGATTGTAGTTTGTGTTTTCATGATCCTCTTTGCGAATGCAATTTTGCGTGAGTACTATTGTGCATGCTTTTGTACTTTTACTTATGTGCGTATATTTTGTAGCGAGAGTTTTTGTGCACGTTTCTTCATGCGCATTCGTGTCCTCGAACTATAGCACGTATTTTCATGATCGCTTTTGGAATCCAATTTTGACCATGTTGGAGTCCGAATTTGAAAATTTGACGTTAGACAGGAATTGTAGCCAGCTAAAATAGCTTTCGAATGCCGCTAGAACCAGTCGATTTGGAGTCCGGATGAGAAAGTTATGCTCGACTTCGTGGACACTACCGAAGATGTTGAGGGATCCTCTCTTCTAATTTGATTTTATTTTCCTAATTGCAACTCTTTTCTTACTCTTTGATCATTTTTGCTTCAGGGACACCTAATTATCAATTTGTACCTATAAGATACTAAATCCACCAATTAAAACAAAAATATAAATTAATCCATAAAAAAATCCACGTAAACGTAAACGTTGAGTGTTATTTCTACACTCCACTGCATGTTTTGTATTTAGTGTTTTTGCTATTGTTTGGTTATGCGTATTAAAGTCCTAGTGTTCAATTTCGTGTTTTTAAGAACGTTGTTGCGAATGTACTCTTGCGCATATTTTTTTACATGTTCGTTTGTGCATGTCCATTTGAGCGAGTGTGTTTGTGCAGGTTTGTTGATTCGTATTAATGTCCAGGGATTGTAGTTTGTGTTTTCATGATCCTTTTTGCGAATGCAATTTTGCGTGAGTACTATTGTGCATGCTTTTATACTTTTACTTATGTGCGTATATTTTGTAGCGAGAGTTTTTGTGCACGTTTCTTCATGCGCATTCGTGTCCTCGAACTATAGCACGTATTTTCATGATCGCTTTTGGAATCCAATTTTGACCATGTTGGAGTCCGAATTTGGAAATTTGACATTGGACAGGAATTGTAGCCAGCTAAAATAGCTCTCTAATGCCGCCGGAACCAGTTGATTTGGAGTCCGGATGAGAAAGTTATGCTCGACTTCGTGGACACTACCGAAGATGTTGAGGGATCCTCTCTTCTAATTTGATTTTATTTTCCTAATTGCAACTCTTTTCTTACTCTTTGATCATTTTTGCTTCAGGGACACCTAATTATCAATTTGTACCTATAAGATACTAAATCCACCAATTAAAACAAAAATATAAATTAATCCATAAAAAAATCCACGTAAACGTAAACGTTAATTGCGTACCTTTACGCTTCCAGCGAAATTAAAACAACATACATGCTTAATTATTTAACTGAATTTAAATCAATTAGCATGCTCGCGTTTAAATCAAATAATCATCCTCGCAATGAATAAACTATTTCATGTAGTCACATAAAATCATACAAGAACGAACATATCTATTCAATTTAAACGTAACCGAATCTATCGACAATTGATTCGAAAGTTTACCTCTTGAAGCGTGAGATAGGCGCACTAAGCAAAACGAGATTTCCACGGAAATCAATCCGTGCAATCCGGGGCAGCAACGGCGATGCAGCAGCGGCGAAGATCCGAGCTTCGGCGGCGCGTGTGGTTCACCCGCTGACTTCGGGCGGCGCGTGGTGGCGCTTGCGTCGTCGGCTCGGTGGCTGCTCCTCGATTCTTAGATCTTCGATCTTCCTCCTCTCGGATTTCACCTCGTATACTTCGATCTACTAAACACGTGGCACTAGACACGTAATAGTTAGAAAAACGGGAGAATAGAAAGAACGAAAGAACCACCAATGTAAATCGGCCAAGAGATGGCCGATTCCGGCAAGAATCCGACGTCGGCGGTGATGGTGGTCGCGGTGGAGAGTGGCCGAGAGAGAGGGGAGCGGCTAGGGTTAGGGTTTTTGTTTGTTGTTTTGTGCAAGACCTATAAATCAAGTATTTATAGTGTCTTGCATAAAACCCTAACGGGCTTAAGTTGGACCGGGCCCAACAGCTTAAGTTCGTTAGTTCTTTTACTTGCTCGTCTCTGTCAATTCAATGATCCGAAAATTGTAACGATTACATTTTCGGAATCATTATAATGTCCTCGTCATTACGAGTGTCAACTCTCGATTTCCAACTTTCCAAAAGTGGAAACCCTGATTCAGTGCACTTTCTAGATTTGGAAACTTCCCGATTTAGAAAGTCCACTGATACACCCTATTCTTTAACTTTTCTTATTCTCATTCATAATTCCAAATTACGAATGTTGGACCCAATCATATTGGATTCCAATCATGCAAAGATAAACCATTTTATCTCTGACCGTTTATTCAAAGATCTCATGTGCACGAGCAGTGTGACCCTCGATGATTCAGGTGTAAGCTAGTCGTGGGCCCACAACCCTTTGTGGTCAAAACTCATCCCTTAGAGTTACGATTAAGATGAAGCTCGTTTCACCTTAATCACCCAACGAATCAAGATTGACGTCTAGCAACTACGCGTCATGATTCCCTAGATACAAATGAAGTGCCTGCAAGAACCTTCAGATATAGTTAGGCCCCTTTCGCTTTTGAAGATAGGATAAATGTCCCCCTTATTGATTAGTTAGGATTACACTGTTTGGATTATATGAAAAAGTATCAATCTAAGGTTATGTTTTTTGAACTAACACATTTGACTATTGCTTAATCCTCCCATATGTCATATTAGGTTTGAAAGATTCTTTGAAATGGGAGTAATGCAATTACCTTGTCATTTATGGTAAAAACCTACAATGCCCCTGCATCACATGTATAAAATGAGGTGAAATATTGTGGTCTTTTTCAGTTCATTCTTATTTGTAATGAATGTAATTGTGTGCATAATGTAAATTGGTTAATTAGATTGCATCATTGTTGTAATGTTTTAGTACCGTTGTCTATCAAACGCTGTTGATGGTCTCCTTTACTGTAATAAAATTCATTCTATCAAGGCCAAATTATATTTTGAATTTTCCATCTCGTAGCTACATCAAGTTGTATAACCATTTAAATTATTTAATCACTAGAAATATTTATCACCAAAATTATTTGTTACCATTTTCATCATAAATAATATCGACTGGTTCCGGCGGCATTAGAAAGCTATTTTAGCTGGCTACAATTCCTGTCTAACGTCAAATTTCCAAATTCGGACTCCAACATGGTCAAAATTGGATTCCAAAAGCGATCATGAAAATACGTGCTATAGTTCGAGGACACGAATGCGCATGAAGAAACGTGCACAAAAACTCTCGCTACAAAATATACGCACATAAGTAAAAGTACAAAATCATGCACAAACGTACTCACGCAAAAGTGCATTCGCAAAAAGGATCAAGAAAACACAAACTACAATCCTAGGACATTAATACAAATCAACAAACCTGCACAAACACACTCGCTCAAATGGACATGCACAAACGTACATGTAAAAAAATATGCGCAAGAGTACATTCGCAACAACGTTCTTAAAAACACGAAATTGAACACTAGGACTTTAATACGCATAACCAAACAATAGCAAAAACACTAAATACAAAACATGCAGTGGAGTGTAGAAATAACACTCAACGTTTACGTTTACGTGGATTTTTTTATGGATTAATTTATATTTTTGTTTTAATTGGTGGATTTAGTATCTTATAGGTACAAATTGATAATTAGGTGTCTCTGAAGCAAAATTGATCAAAGAGTAAGAAAAGAGTTGCAATTAGGAAAATAAAATCAAATTAGAAGAGAGGATCCCTCAACATCTTCGGTAGTGTCCACGAAGTCGAGCATAACTTTCTCATCCGGACTCCAAATCGACTGGTTCCGGCGGCATTAGAAAGCTATTTTAGCTGGCTACAATTCCTGTCTAATGTCAAATTTCCAAATTCGGACTCCAACATGGTCAAAATTGGATTCCAAAAGCGATCATGAAAATACGTGCTATAGTTCGAGGACACGAATGCGCATGAAGAAACGTGCACAAAAACTCTCGCTACAAAATATACGCACATAAGTAAAAGTACAAAAGCATGCACAATAGTACTCACGCAAAATTGCATTCGCAAAAAGGATCATGAAAACACAAACTACAATCCCTGGACATTAATACAAATCAACAAACCTGCACAAACACACTCGCTCAAATGGACATGCACAAACGTACATGTTAAAAAATATGCGCAAGAGTACATTCGCAACAACGTTCTTAAAAACACGAAATTGAACACTAGAACTTTAATACACATAACCAAACAATAGCAAAAACACTAAATACAAAACATGCAGTGGAGTGTAGAAATAACACTCAACGTTTACGTTTACGTGGATTTTTTTATGGATTAATTTATATTTTTGTTTTAATTGGTGGATTTAGTATCTTATTGAAACAAATTGATAATTAGGTGTCCCTGAAGCAAAAATGATCAAAGAGTGAGAAAAGAGTTGCAATTAGGAAAATAAAATCAAATTAGAAGAGAGGATCCCTCAACATCTTCGGTAGTGTCCAGGAAGTCGAGCATAACTTTCTCATCTGGACTCCAAATCGACTTGTTCCGGCGGCATTAGAAAGCTATTTTAGCTGGCTACAATTCCTGTCTAACGTCAAATTTTCAAATTCGGACTCCAACATGGTCAAAATTGGATTCCAAAAGCGATCATGAAAATACGTGCTATAGTTCGAGGACACGAATGCGCATGAAGAAACGTGCACAAAAACTCTCCCTACAAAATATACGCACATAAGTAAAAGTACAAAATCATGCACAAACGTACTCACGCAAAAGGCATTCGCAAAAAGAATCAAGAAAACACAAACTACAATCCTAGGACATTAATACAAATTAACAAACCTGCACAAACACACTCGCTCAAATGGACATGCACAAACGTACATGTAAAAAAATATGCGCAAGAGTACATCGCAACAACGTTCTTAAACACGAATTGACATAGGACTTAATACGCATAACCAAACAATAGCAAAACACTAATACAAAACATGCAGTGGAGTGTAGAAATAACACTCAACGTTTACGTTTACGTGGATTTTTTTATGGATTAATTTATATTTTTGTTTTAATTGGTGGATTTAGTATCTTATAGGTACAAATTGATTAGTAGGTGTCTCTGAAGCAAAAATGATCAAAGAGTAAGAAAAGAGTTGCAATTAGGAAAATAAAATCAAATTAGAAGAGAGGATCCCTCAACATCTTCGGTAGTGTCCACGAAGTCGAGCATAACTTTCTCATCCGGACTCCAAATCGACTGGTTCCGGCGGCATTAGAAAGCTATTTTAGCTGGCTACAATTCCTGTCTAATGTCAAATTTCCAAATTCGGACTCCAACATGGTCAAAATTGGATTCCAAAAGCGATCATGAAAATACTTGCTATAGTTCGAGGACACGAATGCGCATGAAGAAACGTGCACAAAAACTCTCGCTACAAAATATACGCACATAAGTAAAAGTACAAAAGCATGCACAAAAGTACTCACGCAAAAGTGCATTCGCAAAAAGGATCAAGAAAACACAAACTACAATCCTAGGACATTAATACAAATCAACAAACCTGCACAAACACACTCGCTCAAATGGACATGCACAAACGTACATGTAAAAAAATATGCGCAAGAGTACATTCGCAACAACGTTCTTAAAAACACGAAATTGAACACTAGGACTTTAATACGCATAACCAAACAATAGCAAAAACACTAAATACAAAACATGCAGTGGAGTGTAGAAATAACACTCAACGTTTACGTTTACGTGGATTTTTTTATGGATTAATTTATATTTTTGTTTTAATTGGTGGATTTAGTATCTTATAGCTACAAATTGATTAGTAGGTGTCTCTGAAGAAAAAATGATCAAAGAGTAAGAAAAGAGTTGCAATTAGGAAAATAAAATCAAATTAGAAGAGAGGATCCCTCAACATCTTCGGTAGTGTCCACGAAGTCGAGCATAACTTTCTCATCCGGACTCCAAATCGACTGGTTCCGGCGGCATTAGAAAGCTATTTTAGCTGGCTACAATTCCTGTCTAATGTCAAATTTCCAAATTCGGACTCCAACATGGTCAAAATTGGATTCCAAAAGCGATCATGAAAATACGTGCTATAGTTCGAGGACACGAATGCGCATGAAGAAACGTGCACAAAAACTCTCGCTACAAAATATACGCACATAAGTAAAAGTACAAAATCATGCACAAACGTACTCACGCAAAAGTGCATTCGCAAAAAGGATCAAGAAAACACAAACTACAATCCTAGGACATTAATACAAATCGACATACCTGCACAAACACACTCGCTCAAATGGACATGCACAAACGTACATGTAAAAAAATATGCGCAAGAGTACATTCGCAACAACGTTCTTAAAAACACGAAATTGAACACTAGGACTTTAATACGCATAACCAAACAATAGCAAAAACACTATATACAAAACATGCAGTGGAGTGTAGAAATAACACTAAACGTTTACGTTCACGTGGATTTTTTTATGGATTAATTTATATTTAAAAAAAAATGGTGGATTTAGTATCTTATAGGTACAAATTGATAATTAGGTGTCCCTGAAGCAAAAATGATCAAAGAGTAAGAAAAGAGTTGCAATTAGGAAAATAAAATCAAATTAGAAGAGAGGATCCCTCAACATCTTCGGTAGTGTCCACGAAGTCGAGCATAACTTTCTCATCCGGACTCCAAATCGACTGGTTCCGGCGGCATTAGAAAGCTATTTTAGCTGGCTACAATTCCTGGCTAATGTCAAATTTCCAAATTCGGACTCCAACATGCTCAAAATTGGATTCCAAAAGCGAAAGGCTAAGTACGTGCTATAGTTCGAGGACACGAAAACGCATAAGGAAACGTGCACAAAGCTCTCGCTACAAAATATACGCACATAAGTAAAAGTACAAAATCATGCACAAAAGTACTCACACAAAAGTGCATTCGGAAAAAGGATCAAGAAAACACAAACTACAATCCTAGGACATTAATACAAATCAACAAAGCTGCACAAACACACTCGCTCAAATGGACATGCACAAACGTACATGTAAAAAAATATGCGCAAGAGTACATTCACAACAACGTTCTTAAAAACACGAAATTGAACACTAGGACTTTAATACGCAAAAGTGCATTCGCAAAAAGAATCAAGAAAACACAAACTACAATCCTAACGAGTTACTCTATTACAAAATTAAGCAGCATAGATATAGTCCTAACGAGTTACTCTATTAGTGTGAGTTGATCTAGTAGAATCGTGAAAATACAAAATTAAGCAGCATAGATATAGTCCTAACGAGTTATACGCTATAATTCCCCTAACGAGTTATACGCAATTTCAGACAGATTAAGCAGCATAGATATAGTCCTAACGAGTTATACGCAATTTCAGACAGATTAAGCAGCATAGATATAGTCCTAACGAGTTTTTGCGTATTAATTTTGCTATTTTAGCTGGCTACAATTCCTGTCTAATGTCAAATTTCCAAATTCGGACTCCAACACGGACTCACACTAGATATACGCAAAAATACAAAATTAAGCAGCATAGATATAGTCCTAACGAGTTACTCTATTACTGTGAGTTGATCTAGTAGAATCGTGAGATAACTCAGCAATGTAATGTAACTGTTAAACCTTGTTCCTAGTCGATGGGTTACGCCAATAATGAGGATACCGGCCTTTCCCTTTTGAGACTAGCACTTAGTGTATGTGTACTGCGTCTCATCAGTCCTCGGTGTTGTGACATCGGCATACTTGAGTGGGTGCTCATACTGGATGAGTTCACTGAACTCCCTCGCCCTAGAAATCTATAAGTGGTTCTCATTCATCGAGTAATAGGTTTCTAAGATATAGTTGTACACCATTAGTCCTTAAGACCCAGACATCACCGTGACTTCACTAGAGGACCGATTGTATCGTGACCTGTCCCTGAGTCCCACCGCGGACCACTCCAAGGGCCAACGTTCGTGCAATCCGAAATCTAGTGTGAAGTCTGTGCATTGTAGTAGGGGATTCGAGCGCTTGAGTAGTCATAGATGTCCTGTGTGTTCTGACGGTTTATAATCCATGGAATCTCTGGCCAGAGTTGATAGTGGGGTGATTAGGGAAATGTGTTTCCCTAAGTCGCACACGAACGGATTTATAATACCTAGAACGTTCGCACGGTTATTGAACTTTATAAGAGGTCTCGGTGAACCAATGCCTCTAGTTCAATCGGGACATGTGCTACGAAGGGATCGTACTGTACGCTAACTATATCATAAGGTTCTTGCAGGCACTTCATTTGTATCTAGGGAATCATGATGCGTAGTTGCTATACGCCAATCTTGATTCGTTGGGCACCGATTTGATCGGGGATTAGGTAAAATGAGTTTTACTCTAATCGGGACTCTTGGGAGGAGTTCGTATAAGAACAATGTGTTGTTCGAATCACAAAGAGTTGTGAGCCCACGGCTAGCATATACCTGAACCATTGAGGGTCACACTTCTCGTGTAATATAGATCCTTGATATCAACAAGCATAGATTAATGTGTTAATCTTTGAACGATTGGATGTCGATATGATTGAATCCAAGATTCGTAATTGTGAATTGCGAATTGGAATAAACGTGGAGAAGGAGAGAAATGCGGAATTTAGTGAACTTTCTAAATTGGGAAGTTTCCCGATTTAGCAAGTCCACTGAAGTGGAAGTTTCCAATTTTGGAAATTGGAAATTTCGAAGAGGCACTCGTATCGACGAGGACTTTGAGCTCGTCACAAATATAATTTTGTTATAATTTTGTGAACGATCGTTTATTAGAAACGAGGCCGACGAGGGAATGGGTTTAATGCATCAGTGGGTCAAGCCCAATGACTTAAGCCCGCTAGGGTTGAAAACCCTAGGTATAAATAGATCTCAAACAAGAGTTTGAGATCAGATTTTCAGCACCAAACCCTAGCCGCTCAAGCCCTAGCCGCTCCCCTCTTCGGCCGTTGCTCCACCGGCGCGCCACCGCCGACCACCGCCGAAAACCGCCGGTTTTTCTTCTCTCGTTTCCTTCGTTTTATTCTTGTTGTTATCTAACTCGTTTACATCTAGTGCTGTAGTTCAAGTGGGTCGAAAATACGAGGTGAAACCTAATTGGAGAGGAGCTGCTGCCCCGACGAATCCACGCACCGCCGCACGCGCCGATACGCCGCCGCTGCTGCTGCCACGCGCCGCCGCTGCTGCTGCCGTTCACCGCCGTTCGTCGCTTGCTGGATCAGCTTGGTCCAGCCGTGAGTTGCAGCCCCGAGGATTGGTAATTTGCAGCTTGTACGTGTTTGAGTTTTGGATTTCGATTCGTCGAAATCTCACGCTACAAGAGGTAATTAAATCGAAACTTTCGTAATTCGATTCGAACATGTTTGTATGATTTTTAATTTACGAGCATGAGTAATATGTGATTACGTGTTTCGATTTTATTGAATGATGAATAAGCATGTTTCGTGATTTTCGGTTTTACGTATTTTTCAATTAAATCGATAATTACCATATGTATGGCGGAAGCGTTAAGGTACGTTGACTATGTGATTAGTTTATGCATGTAATCGAAATTAGTTCGATCTAAAATTTTAAAATTCCGTTGCGTATACATGCACGATCCCCAACAGTGGTATCAGAACCACGGGTTAATCGTTTATTTGTCAACGTGTTTATCGTTTTCGAAAGCATGCTTCGATTTGTTGAATTGTTGAATTATTGGTGTTATCTAATTGGGTGGTTTAATATTAATTAAATATTTTGAATATTTCAGAAAATATAAAAAATTTTAATTTTTGGAAAATTCGATTTTTGCTGCTGTTTTTCAGCTGACCGAACCGATCCGGTCCGACCGGTCCGGTCAGCACAACAAAAAAAAAAAAAAAAACAATTATTTTGATTTTCTGAAATTAATATTAAAAATTAATTGATTTTTAATTTTTGAAATTATTTATCAATTAAACCCAAATTAGATAATTGATCCATTAATTTAATTTGAATTCAAAGAATAGTGTTGGATTAATTATTTAATTTAATCGTTAAATTAGTTTAATTAATGGAACACAAATTAGATAGCAAATAATTAATGGACTTCATTCTTATTTGATTGATTTATGAATGAAGGGAGTGCGTTAATTATATTTGCAATTAATCGTATTAATTAATTAATTCATGAGATGAATAATTGTGATTAAGTACGATGATGATCGTATGTCTCTCTTAGGATCAATATGCGCTTCCACATACCTAGAGAACATAGTTGTAGGAATCACAAACGATCATAACCTAAAACTTCCGATGAGCTAATAAGATTTAATAAATAAAATCCCTCATTCTTAATTAAGAATAATTATCAAGCTATAAAGAAAAACCAAATTGTTGAATTTTTCTTTCCTTCTACCAACAATTAAATTATGTGTAGCCTCTCATAATAGTGCAGTAAGCCGTGTTAGCGGGGAGTGCTATTGTGGGATAAGCTGTAATTTAATTGACATTAGATGGAGATACGGTCATAGATAAAATTATGTTGGATTAATGTGGTCGGCTAGATTAACTAGGGATTGCATTAGTTTGATATAGTTGGATCTATGACATCTCATATTGGTAGGCTAGACTTGACACACGAAGATTTTGATTTTCGCTAGATTAACTTAGGTCATTATCAAGTGTGAGGTAAATCGATCTTTAGGGTCACATAGTGATGTGATTGATAGTACTCTACCTTTAGGCTTATGTAATCGGGATAGATTAACTACGGGTTACATTAGCGCTATTGGACCTAAAGCCCATTAAAGAAAAATAAGTTTTCTCGATTGTCTGCTAGAGGGTGGTGGAATTCGATAAAATTAGTGGGAGAACAATTAAAACATAAAAGTCCAAAATTTTAATTGTAACGATTATTACGAACTAAACTCTAATTATTGTCTTCTTAAAATTTTCTCAGCAACAATGTCCAAACATCCCCTTTCCTCAATCCTCGACCAAAACAAACTCACCGGTCCAAACTATTTGGATTGGCTTCGCAATCTGAAACTTGTGCTCCAAGTCGAGGAGCGTCTCTATGTGCTCAATGAACGTCCCCCCGCTGCTCTTCCTGCGACTGCTACTGCTGACGAGACTGCCACTTTCGAGGCATGGAAGAAGGACGACCTCCATGCGAGGTGCTACATGCTAGCATCCATGGTGCCAGAGCTCGCGAGGAAGTATGAGTCTCACGTGCATGCTTATGATATCAAGCATCATCTTGAAAGCATGTACAGTGAGAATACTAGGGCATCGAGGTACTCAGCTACCAAGGAGTTGATCACCATGAGGCTGCGTGAAGGGGCTTCGGTCCACGAACACGGTCTCAAGATGATCACTCTCCTTGAGAAGTTGGTGAACCTTGATGTCACCCTCCCGGCCGAGCTCTCGGTGGATTTGATCCTACTGTCCCTTCCTTGTTCTTATGAATCGTTCATAGTGAACTTCAACATGAACAAGCTCGATCCACCATTGGATGAGTTGTTGAACATGTTGGTCAGCTATGAGTCCACGATCAAGAAGGAGAAATCAGTTCTCCTAGTTGCTCCTTCTGCAAAGAAAGGTTCTTTCCAGAAGAAAAGGAAAGAAAGGAGTTTCGGCCCGAGCAAGAAACTTGAGAAGGGCGAGTCGAGCGGAGTGAAGAATGACAAGGTCACCAAGCAAGTTGATGACGCTTGCCATCATTGTGGAAAGAAGGGCCATTGGCGACGCAACTGCAAGGCTTACCTCGATCAGAAACGTTCTGAAAAGGGTACGTATTTAGTTGAAGTTAACTTGTCCGTTAAATCTTCTGCTTGGGTATTGGATACTGGTTGTGGCTCACATCTTTGTAATGATTTGCAGCTCATGACAAGAAGTAGGAAGCTTAATGTGGGTGAGACCTACCTAAGAATGGGCAACGGAGCAAGGGTTGCTGCTGAAGCCATTGGGACAATTTATCTTTCTGTTTTGGATTCTAGTTTTTCCATTGTTTTGAACAATTGTTTATTTGTTCCGTCACTTATTCGAAACCTTATTTCTATTCCTGTTTTGGATAATGAAGGTTTTACTTTTGTTTTTGGAAATTCGATTTGCATTATACAAAAGGAACAAAATATGATTTGTAAGGGACAACTTATATGTTGGAGTAGGTGACCAACAAGCCAACTTGTGGCTGTTGTCTTTCCTTTTATCTTGTAATAAAAAAATCGTTTTTTCGTTCGTAATAATAAAATATCTTATTTGGCATTCTATATCTGTTATCCCATGCAAGCAGCATAGATATAGTCCTAACGAGTTACTCTATTACTGTGAGTTGATCTAGTAGAATCGTGAGATAACTCAGCAATGTAATGTAACTGTTAAACCTTGTTCCTAGTCGATGGGTTACGCCAATAATGAGGATACCGGCCTTTCCCTTTTGAGACTAGCACTTAGTGTATGTGTACTGCGTCTCATCAGTCCTCGGTGTTGTGACATCGGCATACTTGAGTGGGTGCTCATACTGGATGAGTTCACTGAACTCCCTCGCCCTAGAAATCTATAAGTGGTTCTCATTCATCGAGTAATAGGTTTCTAAGATATAGTTGTACACCATTAGTCCTTAAGACCCAGACATCACCGTGACTTCACTAGAGGACCGATTGTATCGTGACCTGTCCCTGAGTCCCACCACGGACCACTCCAAGGGCCAACGTTCGTGCAATCCGAAATCTAGTGTGAAGTCTGTGCATTGTAGTAGGGGATTCGAGCGCTTGAGTAGTCATGGATGTCCTGTGTGTTCTGACGGTTTATAATCCATGGAATCTCTGGCCAGAGTTGATAGTGGGGTGATTAGGGAAACGTGTTTCCCTAAGTCGCACACGAACGGATTTATAATACCTAGAACGTTCGCACGGTTATTGAACTTTATAAGAGGTCTCGGTGAACCAATGCCTCTAGTTCAATCGGGACATGTGCTACGAAGGGATCGTACTGTACGCTAACTATATCATAAGGTTCTTGCAGGCACTTCATTTGTATCTAGGGAATCATGATGCGTAGTTGCTAGACGCCAATCTTGATTCGTTGGGCACCGATTTGATCGGGATTAGGTAAAATGAGTTTTACTCTAATCGGGACTTTTGGGAGGAGTTCGTATAAGAACAATGTGTTGTTCGAATCACAAAGAGTTGTGAGCCCACGGCTAGCGTACACCTGAACCATTGAGGGTCACACTTCTCGTGTAATATAGATCCTTGATAACAACAAGCATAGATTAATGTGTTAATCTTTGAACGATTGGATGTCGATATGATTGAATCCAAGATTCGTAATTGTGAATTGCGAATTGGAATAAACGTAGAGAAAGAGAGACATGCGGAATTTAGTGAACTTTCTAAATTGGGAAGTTTCCCGATTTAGCAAGTCCACTGAAGTGGAAGTTTCCAATTTTGGAAATTGGAAATTTCGAAGAGGCACTCGTATCGACGAGGACTTTGAGCTCGTCACACTATTTAGTGACTTAAGCCCACTAGGGTTGAAAACCCTAGGTATAAATAGACCTCAAACAAGAGTTTGAGATCAGATTTTCAGCACCAAACCCTAGCCGCTCAAGCCCTAGCCGCTCCCCTCTTCGGCCGTTGCTCCACCGGCGCGCCACCGCCGACCACCGCCGGAAAACCGCCAGTTTTCTTCTCTCGTTTCCTTCGTTTTATTCTTGTTGTTATCTAACTTGTTTACATCTAGTGCTGTAGTTCGAGTGGGTCGAAAATACGAGGTGAAACCTAATTGGAGAGGATTTGCTGCCCCGACGAATCCACGCACCGCCGCACGCGCCGATACGCCGCTCACGCGCCGCCGCTGCTGCTGCCGTTCACCGCCGTTCGTCGCTTGCTGGATCAGCTTGGTCCAGCCGTGAGTTGCAGCCCCGAGGATTGGTAATTTGCAGCTTGTACGTGTTTGAGTTTTGGATTTCGATTCATCGAAATCTCACGCTACAAGAGGTTATTAAATCGGAACTTTCGTAATTCGATTCGAACATGTTTGTATGATTTTTAGTTTACGAGCATGAGTAATATGTGATTATGTGTTTCGATTTTATTGAATGATGAATAAGCATGTTTCGTGATTTTCGGTTTTACGTATTTTTCAATTAAATCGATAATTACCATATGTATGGCGGAAGCGTTAAGGTACGTTGACTATGTGATTAGTTTATGCATGTAATCGAAATTAGTTCGATCTAAAATTTTTAAATTCCGCTGCGTATACATGCACGATCCCCAACATTATAAACAACTTATATGAACTGAATCCAAGTGAAATACCTATTAACGTTATATCAGCAAAACGAAAAGATATAAGTCTTAACCCCGCACAACTTTGGCACGCTCAACTAGGACACATTCGGACTCCAACATGGTCAAAATTGGATTCCAAAAGCGATCATGAAAATACGTGCTATAGTTCGAGGACACGAATGCGCATGAAGAAACGTGCACAAAAACTCTCGCAACAAAATATACGCACATGAGTAAAAGTACAAAAGCATGCACAAAAGTACTCACGCAAAAGTGCATTCGCAAAAAGGATCAAGAAAACACAAACTACCATCCTAGGACATTAATACAAATCAACAAACCTGCACAAACACACTCGCTGAAATGGACATGCACAAACGTACATGTAAAAAAATATGCGCAAGAGTACATTCACAACAACGTTCTTAAAAACACGAAATTGAACACTAGGACTTTAATACGCATAACCAAACAATAGCAAAAACCCTAAATACAAAACATGCAGTGGAATGTAGAAATAACACTCAACGTTTACGTTTACGTGGATTTTTTTATGGATTAATTTATATTTTTGTTTTAATTGGTGGATTTAGTATCTTATAGGTACAAATTGATAATTAGGTATCCCTGAAGCAAAAATGATCACAGAGTAAGAAAAGAGTTGCAATTAGGAAAATAAAAATCAAATTAGAAGAGAGGATCCCTCAACATCTTTGGTAGTGTCCACGAAGTCGATCATAACGTTCACATCCGGACTCCAAATCGACTGGTTCTGGCGGCATTAGAAAGCTATTTTAGCTGGCTACAATTCCTGTCTAATGTCAAATTTCCAAATTCGGACTCCAACATGGTCAAAATTGGATTCCAAAAGCGATCATGAAAATACGTGCCACTACTACAAAAACTGGTTATTATGACGCCTCAAAATGTCACTATATCGACGTCTTGTGACGCTTTGGTTGTTGTGACGCCTAACAAAAGCGTCACATAGGTGGCCGTCATAATATCTTTTGGTGACAGAAGCAGCGTCTCAACAGCCACACTATGCGACGCCTTGACGCGTCCTGATAACACATTTTTTGTGACGCTTGTATGCGTCATGTAATTAATTTGGAACTGCTATAACTACCTATTTTTATGACACTTTGTAGCGTCACAATATAGATATATAATGACAATATTAAGCTCTCAATTCTGTTTGTTACACGTCCCAATAACATAATTATGTGATAATTCACACTTGTTTTTACATCAATCTAATATACATTAAACTGTTGCTCATCATAAACATAAAAAATTAAATATCAACGAACAAAAAAAAATCATTTACAGACATATACACCAAAATGTGTTCTGTGTTGAAGTTTAATTATTTCAATGGTTCAAAATAACCCAACTATTTAAATAAAAATTATTCCACATCTAATCTAATTAAAAATATAAAATAAGAAACCTTCCTACTAATAGTGTAATGAAACCGTTACATCTGATTCGACTGGCTGATTTTCAACGGATTGTCATGTTACTTGTACTGCGACATCCCTCCATCTCCCACTTCAGAAGAACTTTGCAGCCTTTTGATGAACTTTTTTGATGTCCTAGTCGAGATAAATGGGATTAATGAGAGTAATGTAACGAGTATAATGAAGTTATGAAGCGACTGAAAGATTGAAAAAAAAATATCTGACATATTCTAGAGCATATAGTCTTACTGTCTTACAAGTCACTCCCTTCCTTCCCGTTACTGCAGAAATTAAAATATAAAATGATTGCACATTGCAAAAAAAATATTAGAACCTTAGATTGAAAGCACATATATTGAACTTAGATAATGTACGGACTAAGGCTGCATAACAGGACCTCATTACAAAATCATCGATTAAAAACACATAAAAATGGCAATTATAAAATCTATAAAATGTTACCTGTAGAGCTTGGCTTTGTAGATTCTTGGAGCAATCAACGCCATCTTTCACAGATTCAGTCACGATTTCCGTGTTCGAGTAAAGGAACCAAACCTTGTTTCAACCTGAAATTATCATTATAACAATAAAAGAACCAAACTTTGCTTCGATCTAAAAGTAGTGTAAGTTACAATAAAAAGTTGTTGATAACCCAACAAGGAGAACATACACAAGAGAAACAATTTTTAGATATTATATATATTTATATATATGTATGTGAATTACAGTCTCCTTGAGAAATTAGTTTACGACTTCAGCAAGCAGGCACAAGATTCGCAGCATTTCCAAATGCATATCAAATTATTCATGTCTCTTTTGCCTTAAGAAACCTATCATATACAATCAAATCATCAGAAGTTATACATATAACTTTATAACACATTGTTTTGAAAGAAAAAAGTGATAAAGCTAAGCATAGGAACACATTTCAAGTAGTCCAAATCCACATCTTCTTTTGTTAATAAAAATACACTAAGCACATTCACCTATTAGCTATAAATATACATACACAACACTCATTTACTATCTTTCTGCCATGGTAAAATTCCATATAGCAATAAATAATAATAAATAAAAATTCTCTTCACATAAATACAAATCAAACCCTCGAAATTTGATATAGCATTAGAGAAAAACCAACCTTAAATGTTAAGCATGCATCAAATCCTCAGAATTATTTCCTAACGGGAAAGCTAATATATTCTTGGATTGCACTCGCACCCCGATAAATTCTTGGATTTCAATACGACTATTCCAATCTATTCTATCTTTTGGAAAAACATAAAGAAGGCCAAGAAGAGAGAGCGAGAGAGGGAAAGAGGGAGATTTTACCAGCATTAATCTATCTTCTTTCCACCGAATCGAAATCGAAATTCTCCATTGCGTGTGCCTAACTATGGGTAAAAGGGAACAAGCGTCAATTTGACGATTCACCAAAAATCCATATCCAACTCTTTTATCAAGAAAAAAGAAAATCCTAATCTGAAAATTTAGGTTTACCGTTTCTGAGATTCATAGGATATACTTCGTCAAGAATCAATTCCGCGGCAGAGGAAAAAATTTGAGGGCGAATCTAGGTATTGAGAAGAGAAGAGGGGCCGATATAGGGGAAAATGGGTGTTTAAGATTTCTACAGCCGAATGCCTAAGATCTCGATGTGGAGAAGATGATTTTTCTTAATAAATTAATAAATATAGTGGATTTATTTGGCCGCTAAATATTTTAGTATATTAATGACCATTAATAGAACATATCATGACGGTTGATAAAGAATGCCACAACATAACGAGTCTATTGTGACATTAAATATAAAAGCGTCATATTTGTTATTTTTTAAGAATTAATAAAATAAGTGCAAAATAAAATATTCAACTAGTAATGCGGATTTAACTCACGGCGTCATAATAGATTAGTTGTGGTGACGCTTTTGTTAAAGCGTCATATCATTGCATCATTAAGGTGTCATTAAAAGTTATTTTTCTAGTAGTGTGCTATAGTTCAAGGACACGAATGCGCATGAAGAAACGTGCACAAAAGCTCTCGCAACAAAATATACGCACATGAGTAAAAGTACAAAAGCATGCACAAAAGTACTCACGCAAAAGTGCATTCGCAAAAAGGATCAAGAAAACACAAACTACCATCCTAGGACATTAATACAAATCAACAAACCTGCACAAACACACTCGCTGAAATGGACATGCACAAACGTACATGTAAAAAAATATGCGCAAGAGTACATTCACAACAACGTTCTTAAAAACACGAAATTGAACACTAGGACTTTAATAGGAATAACCAAACAATAGAAAAAACCCTAAATACAAAACATGCAGTGGAGTGTAGAAATAACCCTCAACGTTTACGT
>NW_012193720.1:1904210-1921653 GCF_000504015.1 Erythranthe guttata | reverse complement strand
GAATTTAGATCGAGACTAATGTCGATTACATGCATAAACTAATCACATAGTCAACGTGACCTTAACGCTTCCGCCATACATATGGTAATTTGCGATTTAATTGAAAAATACGTAAAACCGAAAATCACGAAACATGCTTATACTTCATTTCACAAAATCGAAACATGTAATCACATATTACTCATGCTCGCAAATTAATAATCATACAAACATGTTCGAATCGAATTACGAAAGTTCCGATTTAATTACCTCTTGTAGCGTGCGATTTCGACGAATCGAAATCCTAGAACGAGTCACGTACAAGCTGCTAATTTCCAATCCACGGGGCTGCAACTCACGGCTGGACCAAGCTGATCCAGCAAGCGACGAACGGCGGTGAACGGCAGCAGCAGCGGCGGCGCGTGGCAGCGGCAGCGGCGGCGCGTGAGCAGCGTATCGGCGCGTGCGGCGGTGCGTGGATTTGTCGGGGCAGCAGCTCCTCTCCAATTAGGTTTCACCTCGTATTTTCGACCCACTCGAACTACAGCACTAGATGTAAACGAGTTAGACAACAACAAGAATAAAACGAAGGAAACGAGAGAAGAAAAACCGGCGGTTTTCCGGCGGTGGTCGGCGGTGGCGCGCCGGTGGAGCAACGGCCGAAGAGGGGAGCGGCTAGGGCTTGAGCGGCTAGGGTTTGGTGCTGAAAATCTGATCTCAAACTCTTGTTTGAGGTTTATTTGCTCATGAAACTTTCAGATTATGTTTGTATAATGTTGATTTTTTTTTTTCATTTTACGATAACGGGTTAAATACATCGGGTAGATCATTACTATTCATGTACACATAAAGAAACACACACCCATATTGATATGTGTAATTCAACAGTAAATATTCACCCGGTATATAGTCTTCTCTGGGCGTATAAAAATAACCCAATACAGAAATGTTTCCAGAAGGAAGGCAGTGTGGGACATTTAAGTGGGGGCTAAGTTTCTCATATAATAATTAAAATATACCAATCGTTAAACTAAATAAGGAAATGTTGCTAAATTTTTTTATATTATAGATTAATGTAAACTATTAATAAATAGATACGTCTGAACAAAATACAATCGTTAGGATTAATTCGTAGACACTAATTTCAACAATCGAAGCTATATTAAATTTCAACAAACCGAATCATTTTCAAACATTAAAAAAAAACCCTAAATACATTTAGAATATAAAATAATGAAATTTATTAAGATTATTAAACAAAATTCTAAGAAAAACATAAGTAAGAGTGAGATAGAGAGATTGAGAATTTGATGATCACCTTTGAGAATATTATTTGTGTTTGTTATAAATCAATGTGATTGTATGAAGACGAAGAGAAGATAGAATAAAAAGGGAAGAAATTATGGGTAGTTGGCACTTGACACCCTTAAATTGAAGAAAAAAGAAGTTGTATATAGTTCAAATGTAGCATCGGAAATGTTTTTCGCGACACTTTAAAAACCGTCGGAATGGTCATGATTTTCTTTTTATTTCTTTCCCCAACATGATGAATTTGAGTTGAATGTTTACAAATTACACAACGGTCAATATTCTGACATGCTAGAAAATGAATGGCTATTCTCTAACAAGCTAGAAAATGTTTACGAATCCATTTTCTTTAGCTCAAAATTACAAAATTCCATCCATAAATTCTATCACTACTAGAAAAACTGCTTAACGTGACGCCCTAAACCATCACCAAAACCGGACTATTGCGACGCTTGACATATAGTGACGCCTCCATGAAGCGTCACTTAGGTGGCCGTGGCAATAGGTTATAATGACGGCTTTAGCAGCGTCCTTAAAACAATGTAATAATGACCCTCTAAGCTGTCTCTAAATCGGCCTTTCCTGACGCATTTCTGTGTCAGGACACGATCCGTAATTATCTTTATTGGGTGATGAAAATATGACGCCCCCAAACGTCATAAAAAGTATTTAGTGACCATTTATGCTGTCACGAGAGCTTTAATATTATGATGTTCTATTTGTCTCCAAATGATATTTCTTGTAGCATTTCTACTCCCATAATCAAAATTACCTCACTGAACCTTTCTAGTTATTCACATCTAAAGTAAACAAAATAAAACAATCATATTTAGAGTAACTCATTCGAAAACTCTTCTATTTCATACAAACACACCAACTAAACATTACATAATAATTTAAGTGTGCACTAAATTTTTATACACTAAATCTCTAAAACATATATTTTAGCAACAAATAAAATTCAAAGCTGCTGATGTAGAACTCTAAAACAAACACAATTCACATTACTCTGCCCCAAAAAATACATCTGAGGTGTAAGTTCAACATTTTGGTAACTGAAAACTGAATACGAGAAGATGTTCTCGCCTCCTTGCAGACAAGCAAAATACACTCCGTGCAAATGTCATTCCTTTATGACCTGATACTCGTAGATACAAACATTAATAAAATTATCAGTAACAACGTGTAACTAAATGAAGATAGTAATCAATACCAATGTACGAATTCTATAAATTTCTCGAAATACATGTGTTAGCTCCTCACAACATGCATTTATAATATTTTAACCAAAAAAAATTCACCTTAAGGTGACCATATGTAATGAATTCAATAACCACAGTAATGGAGCAAACAAAACGTATATTAGTACAAGAAAATCAAGCACATGCCATCTATGTTCTTTATTTTCAGCTCTTGTCATCTAAACTTACAATTAATAATTATATATGAATTATACCAACATTATAACGCAAAATATTAAACAAAGTTAACACTTAACAAATAAGTCTTGAAAGAATTAAAGCTAAGGAAAATAACAACCATTTAAGCGACAAAGTAGCATTTAGATAAATGTATAGAAACAACAAAACAATTAAGTACATATTATACCTCATATTGTATATCAATTGCAGCAATTTATCCGATATACCTCTCTGATGTTGCTGCAAACACTGCTGATCCTTTTCAAAAGAGAGAAAACGACAAGTGGTTATAGTTGAACAACACCATAGAATTAGAAAAAATACAACACACAACTTACAATAAACTAAACATACAGATAAATGGACAATATTGTAAACCTTTCTTCATTGAGCAAATAAAGAACACTTAATCCATTTAAAAAATCACGTAGAGTGATTGCCAACTTGATTTCCCTGTTACATATGGTTAAGAAGATTACAGAACCAACAATCCATCAAAGTTTACGGTATGGTGATAAAGCTAATGAAAATTCATCCAATATAAAGAATTTTGACGGTATGGTGCATTCATACTTACAACATAAACCTCAAGTATTCAGGATTCAAACAACATACACATTTTTAGACCCTAATTTCAATACCAAAAACTGTCATTAATTAAAAGGGGGAAAAACAGAATCCAATTTCAATGTACATAAACAAGAATCTTTCTCTTAATTCTATCAAAAAATAACTGAAAACCAATAAAAGAAAAAAAAAACCAAATTTCTCAAATTGAACCCATAGCCAAAAACACACAAAAAAAAGTCAATTGAGTAGTAATCAATTAGACGAATAGCTAAAAATAAAGGAAAATCAGTTTTCGGAAAAATGTGATATTACCTCAATGATGTCTCCACCAAAAAAATGTCTTCAAATATCCAATATAGAGGCAGAACCCAACAATATACAATTTATTTGTTGGGTAAGAAAGAAATTTTCGTCCGATTAAATCTGTAACTTTGTAAAAGCAAAAAAAAAAATAACAGTGCTAAAATTAAATTATTTGGCTACTGCTCAACAAAATACGGAGAGAATGGAAGGGGGTGGAGGAAGAAAAAACTTACCTGCGCCCACGATATGGAGAGAAGGGTTGGGGGTGGGAAGAACCGAAGAAGAAGAGAAATAAAGATTTAGGAAAGAAGGAAAGAGAAAAGTAATAGGGTTAGGAGATCTGCCCGGGAAAGATCAAATGTTTTGAAATAATTTTGTGGATTTTGGCCGCCAACTTATTTACTCTTTTGACGGCACTAAATAAGAGCTGTTAAGACGCGTCATAAGACTCGTCTCAATAAATGTCGTATTTTATGACAGCTTATTTAAAACCGTCTTTAAATATAATTTTTGGGAATTAAAATAAAAAAGAAAACATAAATACAAAAAATAACTCCACACTTTTAATGTAGGCGTCGCAATATGACAGTTATTGAGACGGATTTTAGTCAGTGTCATATTAAGGCATCTCGGCAGCGTCACAAAATGCTAGTTTTCTAGTAGTGTATCTTCAAGCAACATCAACGTATGGAGTACAATGTACATAATACTTGACAACTAAACGTATTATTTACCCTGTAAAACATAACAATAATTTTTGTTAGAAAAACTTCAAGAAAGAAAAACTAAAAATAAATAAATTATAATTTTTTTTTAAAATAAAAAAACTTATTAAAAGAAATTTAGTGTATGTTCCTGATTGCGCAAAACATCCATCACCGGTGGGCAGTCCGCCTTCAACCATGATGGCATTCCAAGTCTCGTGAAGCTAACGTTTGTTTAGCTATATTGCGAGTCCGAAATTGCGCTTCTTTGAAGGTCGTGAGATACGAATTAATTGCACCAACAAACTACCGCCTCAAGTTTAATGTGATCCCCATTGTGCACGACCCGGTTTCTCCTGTCCCAAAGCTTCCAACAAACGGTCGCGGCAAGAATAAAAAACTCTATTGTGAGAGTTCTTTGAAGATTATCGAACGATCAAATAGCAAACGGCATTTCGACTGACTGTCAAATGATTTTATCGGCCGGTGATATTTGTAATATTAATATGATTATATATTTTATATTTTAGGTGGATTAAAATAATAATTATCGAATTTCGTTGTTTTGGATTTAGTTCAACGATTTTTCTAAATTCTTTTGTATTAAAATTAGAATTTGTTTGCTTCTTAAAAGAATTGGTATTTTGAGAACAAATTTTAGAGGAACCCATTGAAAATTCCGTCAAAATTTCCCACCTCATGAGAGTATTACAATTAGGGATGGCAATAGGTACGGGTTTAGTGGGTCTTGGATCCGGAACCGACCCGTTTGAGGCGGGTCTGGGTCAGCTAAATGGTTATGGGTCGGGTAATGGGTTTAAGTTTCTAGAACCGGATGGTTCTAGGTCGGGTTACGGGTCCGAATCGACCCGGAACCGACCCGTATATATATATATATATATATATATATATATATATATATATATATAATTTCGGATTTCATTTATCAATCTATCAATTTCCATCTTGTCTATTCTCATTTACCTATTTTCACTGTTTTATTTTTCGAATCTCATTTCTCGTGAGTAATATTTATCACTTGTCGACCACCGTTAATTGTCTTGTATTTTGAGTTTTACTTATTATCGAAGTTAAATATAATTAATTGTAATTTTATTGTTCATATTATATCACTTGTGGAGATTTTTTAAAATATTGTATTTTAGTATTTAGATTATTTCGTAAAAATATACAAGCAAAATGTTATGAAAGTTAAAAAATATTAAACTTTTTGTATGTTAATGGGTCTAGCGGGTCTGGTGGGTTAGAACTTTTAGTTAGGGTCTGGGTTGAGGCGGGTCGAGGCGGGTCTTGGATTTATATATTTTTCATGGGTAAGGTCTTGGGTTTAGGTAAACCCGGCCCAGAACCGACCCGTTGCCATCCCTAATTACAATTAACCCTCTCCCCTCATGAAAAAAATATTATTACGATTAGCCCATGATGGTAAAAGTGGTATATTTTGAGGAATATTCCACTTAATCAAAAAGATTACATAAGGGGTATTATGTAAGAGTTAAGACGACAACAAATTTTAAGGATTTTTGGTAATTTGGGACAGGTGAGGATTTTCTTGTAATTTGACCTTAGTTTAGGGGTTTCTCATAATTTATCCAAAAAAGTTTAATAAAAAATACGCAAAAAAAATTAAGGGAGGGTAGTTATAAATTATTATTGGTCGATATTGTTAAGATTTTTTCAATGTTGTGGATGACTACGATCACTCCCACCATTATCACACCATAATACATTCTGCTAACTCTATTAAAAGACTTGTAGCTCATGACCTTTGAATATTTCTAGTGTTATATATGGAGCACAATGTAATGCGTTCGTATATTTAAAAGAAGTAGAGAATAATACATTTATTTTCTCTATATTATTCCCTAAATCTTTTGTTGATATAATTAATAACAATCTGCGTAAACGAAAAATACTTACTTGTTTGTTGAAAAGAGGAATTGTGAAAAACACAAAGAACGATCGAGGCTTGCCAAAGCAATTCCCTTAAGATAATATTTCCGGGCCGTCAACGGTGCACAGTCTCTTCCCGGTAGTCTCCCAATGTACAACGATCGGTTGTCAAATATTTGCACAAATATTCGACCCACGGCGAACTTGAACAACGAACGGAACTTTGACGAAGAAAAAAGCAAAATATGAAGAACTATCTCTCAATCGCAGATTAAATTCAGTACATAATTGGCCCGATTCTCTCTTTATCTATAGGCGATAGAGATCCATTCATAGAGGGTTGCAATGGTTGGAAGAAGAAGCAAAAGGTTGTGTCTGTTCGTTTTACCGAGTTCAAAAAACGTAGGAAAATTAATTGGTCATGGGCCAATTAATTAAATATTTGGTTTGGGCCAAATATTTTATTATTTAAATTTTGGGTCAACTAATTTGACTAATTACTAAATGTCCCCAAAAGTAATATTTGTGGACACCTAAACCCAAACTAGTCCTATCACTCGATCAGATCGAGAGCACATCTTTTGAACTTTAACCATTTAATCAAGACAATTTTCATTCACTTTACTTCATGATTTTGATCAAGTAAATAAATGAAAGTAATCTTTACATAATTTAATTAATATTACTCAATATTAATTATTGGAAATCATGAAAGTTCCAACAATCCCCCACATGAATAAAATTGTTCTTCCAATCTTATCGCATAAGATCTATTTGTCAAAATTCCTTAGTGAATAGTGCAGCATCGGGATAGGTGAAATATTTCATCTTGAACCTTCCCTAGTTAAAGCTTATCGGATTCACTTAGCCAATCGGTGAATTATTTCATCTTGAACCGTCGGCTGTTTGTGTAAACCAAGACAATAAACTTAACACCATACTAAACGAACTTGTTCAAGTTCTCGGTTGTGTTCGTTTTGGCCCTAAACATCCTCGAGTTTTGCGACTGCCTTAGAGAATTCCAGCATTTAAATATTTTCAACGAGCCCAGCTCACACTGAAGAAAATAAAAATGATAAATGCAGTTGGTGGAAATGTTGAACTTAATTAGGAAAAAAATTGCATGTAATTGCAGCATAATCTTTTTGCCTCTTCAGGGGCATCTCAAAGGAAAAATTTATGACTAAACCTAACCTTCTATATTTTCCATATTAGGGGTGTATATCAAACCACCCCATTAAACGTTTTTTTTTTCTAAACTGCTTATTAATACTTAAATTTATTAGAGTTCTTTGTTTTGCTATCATGCATTCCCATCCCATGTTTTATAAGTAAACGAGTAGCATTTGACAATATTGATGTATCCTGGAAAAGTAAACTTATTGTTCTTGACGTGCACACATAATTATTTCGTTTAGAATTTCTAGAATTATTAAGATGTTTTTCCCTTAAATTAAAAAAAATATATGAATAGTTCAATCCTCCACTTTTTTTTTCTTTTTTTTTTTTTTACTTTTTTCTAAATTCCCATATTCAAACTTTTCTTATCAAGAGATAAAAATAAAAAGTACGTTACCTTCATAGTTTAGGGATAAAAGAGGAAACAAAATACAATTTTATTCGAGCTTTATTCTATTGTTTAGTATCTTCAATAAATAATAATTAGCTCCTTAATTAGAGAGTAGTTACAGCTAATTCTTGTATGTAAGTATTCGAAATTAAAAGCCACTACATTCAATTAATTTGTGTTATATTTGTGTTTGTGTGTCAAAATATGAAAATAACAAAAATTTACTGCAGTTTGCAAGTGCATTTAACCTAGACACAGCCACGGGGCGGGTCGGGTCCGGGTCCGGGTCGGACCCACCAAGTACAGGTCCCACTTTTAGGAGAACCGAAACCGACTCATGGGGAGGCGGGTCCGGGTCCAGGACGGTCCCACCCGGGTTCATCCGGGTTCGGAGCGGGTCCGGGTCCAAACCGGTTTTTCATTTTTTTTTTCTTATTTATTTATTTTTTAAAAGAAAGAAAAAAAAACTTAAATTGAAACTTGAAAAAACTTGAGATTAACTTTAAATTACAAAAAAAAAATTGAATTTAAACACTAAACAATTTTAGAAAACAATGAAACGATTAAGACCTTGAGACATAAACTAAATAAAAATGAAAGTTGTGAAGATTGGATTATAGGTATTTATAGGGAAAATAATAATTGAGAATTTTTTCAAAATTTCAAAATAAAAAAAAAATCAAAATTCAATATTTCTTTTAAATTAAATCATAATTGTTTGTATTTTTCAAAATTAAATATATATGCATTTGTTATTAGTCGAGATTTTTGATATTAATAATAGTCAAAATGACAATTAATAATTTATAAAACATTAGTTATACAATTATTATAATCATTTTACAGTGTTATTTATATTTATATATTTATAGTTAGGATTATTATAACAAGGAATAGATATATAACATAAATAAAAGGTGTAAAATGATTATAATAAATAATGTTAAATAGATTATTAATTATCAAATTCATTATTATTAAATAATTTTAATTAAATTATTAACAAATATAATATAATAAATAAAAATTTAAAAAACTCGAGCTTAATCCATTTAAATATTACAATTAGATTTTAATATTTGAATAAAATGTAAATGTAAAAGAAAATGATTAAATCATAAGATCTACGATTGAATCCTTACGATTTTACAAATTATACCAATTATTAAAAGAGAAATCACATCATAATATTTTGATTATACTCGTCATATATGGTTTTATTTTTAAAGTAAGAAATTAATTCGAATATGATATAATCTATTTTTATTAAAATAAACACCATCTATATTTTTAAATAATTATCTTATGATAAAATAATCAATAATTTTAATAAGTTCTTGTCAACAATTGAAGTTAATCGATCTATATTAATTGAAACGAGTTATAGTCTATTTTTTAAATAAACATCTTATTTTATTTTTCATTCAAAATTTTCACACTATCGATTTTAATAGCATAAGTGAGTTTGTATTAAGTCAACGCATTTGTTTATTATATATTGAATTGATTCAATACTTTATATTTTTAAATAGTGGAAATTATATTGATATATTAATTAATAATAGATGTTTTGAAGTATTGAACGGTGATTCTATATATATTTTTTAAAAGTTTCTTATATTTCATTTGTTAATAATTTAATTAAAATTATTTTATTATAATTCATATGAAAATTAATAATTTATTTAACATATTTATTATTTTACACCAGTGATTTATATTATATATATTGATCGTCTATATTTATTCAAATATGTTGGTTGGCCCATTAGTAAGAATTGCCCATTTCTTCCCGGTTTCCCAAGTTTAAACCCCCACATGTGCAATTTTTAAATAAAAAAACCGGAAAATCCAGGTTGACCCGACGGGTCCTAGGGTCGGGCCCTCGGGTCCCCCTGCCGGGTAGACCCGTCGGGTCTCGGGTCCAAATAATCGGGACCCGAAACCGACCCATACTTGGTCGTGTCTGGGTCTATGGTCAACGGGGCGGGTCGGGGTCGGGTCCAAGTCAAACCCGGCCCGTGGCCGTGTCTAATTTAACCCACCCCATTTACTATTAAATTACCTACCAACTATCACACTAAAAACCTTGTAACTACAATGAAAAAAGAAATGTTTTTGTATCATTTGCCATCAAACTTATAGAGTTGTTTTTTAGTTTAATTTGATAATAACCGAATATAGCTCGAACGAGTTTTAATTCACCGAACACAAATCAAACTCAATTAGCTTAATGTTGTTTGAATACTATGTTATTAATTTTTTTTTAATTGGATTCGAACTCGAATCGAGCTTCATTATTCAAACTTGAAAAAGAAATATTTAAGCTTAGTTGGTTATGTTTTTTTTTTTGAGTAAATTCAAGTCCATTACAAGGGAAAGTAGGGGAGGGGAGGACTCGAACCCTAGACCTTACCCTATTGGTAAATGCTAGGTACCAACTTTCCTAATGAGGGTTGACAGCTTAGTTGCTTATGTTAATAGCCAAATTAAAACGATTTTTTCAAAAAAAATTATGAATCAAGCATCATTGAATAATTTTATTTGATCCTTAGTTGTGCTCGAAGAGTGTCAATTTACTATGGTGTAAATCACATTAAGAATGTGAAAGCTACTTAAATTACATTAGTAAATAACAAAATAAATCCAATTTATTGTTGATTTTAATGTGTTGTATGTTTAAGAATGTTAAATATAACTTCCACAAATAAGAGCAACATTCCCATTTATTATTAATTAAGTTTTCTTATAAAAACAAAATTATATTATGTAAATTAATATAGAAGGAAAAAACTATTTGCCGACTTATAATATGATGAATGGAATATAATTTACATTATAAGAAATATAGTAAATATTCCTTAAAAAATAAGTGTGCCCTTGGTTACACAAATTATCTTTATGTGGATTTATTTTTATTGTGATTAAAATGGTGGACCTCCATTTTTGAATAATTACCAATTAAGCATATTTTCTTTTTTCTTCTTTTTCTTATTATTTTTATTTTTTACTATTTAAAATAATAGAATGTATATTTTTTGATATTACGTAGATATATGAATTTTACTAATTTTAGTGATGCATTAACATGATGTAAGCAAATTAACTATGTGACTTATTTCAGAGGCGAAAGAAAAAAAAAAATACATACTAATTTTCTAGAAAATATTCTCTACAAAGAAATTCCAAATTTAATCATGTCATAAATAAAAAAAAGTTTAGAAATATAATTAAATTCCAATAAACTTATACAAAAATTTTGTGAGGCTTATCACTGATCACTTATAAACTTTATGAGTTCCTGTGACAGGTCATAAAAGCAATTCATATATCAAGATATCCTGCGTTTTCCACAATCAATTAAAGATGAATAACTACAAACATCCAGTTTTGACAAAGAAACTAAATTCCTAAAAAATGAAGGTACATAAAAAGTGTTTTCAATATCCATCTTATGACCCGTCTCTAATATGAGGCGATAAGTGCCAACAAACGCCACTTTAAATTTGACACGGTTCCCCATACAGATGTACTTTTCACTTTCCTCCGGTTTTCGAGTTGTAAGGAATCCCTGTAATGAATTTGTGATATGAGTTGTAGCACCAGAGTCAAACCACCAAGTGTAAGAAGAAACTTCAATAAGATTTGATTCATAACGTACAAAAGAAAGATGAATGCCTTTCTTTTCGGACCCAGCCTTACATTTCTCACAGTCCTTCTTTACGTGTCCCTTTTTGTTACTAAAGTAATAGGTGACAACAAAATCCTTTCCATGACCCTGACTACTTTCATCTGGTTCATATCTTTTGTTTGGTGCAAATTTCTTTCCACTCTTCATAAATTTCATTTTTTTCTTCATAGTTCCATGAGTTACAGCCAGTGCAAAGTGATTTCCTTCCTGCTTTAATCGCACTTCTTCTTGAATACACATACTAGTCAGTTCATTCAAATTCCACTTGTCTTTTGTTATAGTTGATTTTGAATGGGCCGAACTTTGATGGAAGTGAGTTAAGGATAAATTGCACAAGAAAGGACTGTTAACCACAAATTTTTCGAGTCTACAAAATATATAAATACAAGACAAGAAAATAGGGAATAAATAATTTATTAATCAAAACGATGTGGATTACAATCTCCGTAATTCCCCTAATTCTTCTCTCCTATTCTAATTTTGATTCAAGGGCTTAAAAGCTTGTTCTTGAATCGAACATATGATTTCCTATCACGAACACCTCGAATTTAAATATGTTATGAATTCGAGGAATCGAACATATGATTTCCTACCACGAAGACCTTGAATTCAAATATGTTATGAATTCGAGGCGAGGGCTCGAAACGTGAGCTTGAGAGCTCGATATGTGTATGTGTGAGTCTGTTTTTTTAGATGCACCAAAGATCTTCATTTATAGGCACAAGCTATGGTAAGGGTTTCTCGACTTGCAGAATAGGCCGGACATTCTAAAGCCAAAATATGTTACGAACTTTAATTTGAGACTTAAATTAATAACCGATTTATCTTGGTTATTAATTAGTAATTTATCTCAAAATTTCGATGTCTACAAATGCCCCCACTTCTAGTCTCGGCGAAAAACATGTTGAATATTTGTGAGACGAGACTTGAAGTACTCGAATTTTGTTTCACTTGTTGGCTTCAAAACTCTTGTCCTCCATTTTTTGGGTGTATATGGAATTGCCATCACTTTTGAGGACTTAAATGAGAAGTCCATTTTCTGATATTTGGGGCTGACATGTTGTTGGGTGCTAAATACCTAACACGCAAGTGCACGTATCGCAAACAAGTAGTAAAAGAGGACTCGTGAGAGTCGGATGTCGATCCCACAGGGAATACTCAAATTATCTAATCGTAAGTACCAAATTCTAACAATTATGATTTTTATCCAGCCTACGCAAGGTTGTCAAATTTAATCAACTAAATAAATTAAACTAATTAGGAAAGCAAATAAACAAGAGAGAATATCAATATAAAAACGGATCTAGGATTTTATCTTCCCCTATGCAAGAATTGCTCACCCAAAACCCCTCAATTATGAAATATATGATTCATGATTATTAACCCGAGACACTAATTTACTCATAACCCGCTGTCGCGTGTATTATGAATCTATTATTCATAAACGATTCACTATATGTCTATGCAAACCAATTATAAATAAAGCATTAACTAACAAGTCTCGTAAATGGCTACCTAAGGTGATATCTGTATGTCTATGACACCACATGCAATTGACACACTCATCCGGTGAAGACTACTCGAAGGCCCTTCTACCTACCGTCTAATTATCAAAATAGCTCTGTCACCGTTGGATTTGTTCGTCGATTTGTGCCATGTTGGAGTCCGAATTTCAGAATGTTGTGTAAATAAGAATTATATCCCTTGAAATCATAATTGCATAATCTTAAGAAAACGGGATCACCATCCTCACATAGGGTTCCAATAAAATCCTAGATTAAAAGCTTAGCTACTCGTAATTCTTATGATAAACAAAATAGAATAAATAAAATAAATAAGAAAAACTATGCTTGAGTCTTCGTTGATCTTCGTTCTCCGCGTTTTTTGGTGTAAAATTTCGTTCTTATGGTGTAGAGGCTTGTTGCTTTTATAGGCTTTTCTTGATAAGGAAGTAGTGGAAACCTAATAGGAATCAATTTCCGCCACTTTTCCCCATCAGGATTTGTTCATCGATTTGTGCCATGTTGGAGTCCGAATTTCAGAAAGTTGTGTAAATAAGAATTGTATCCCTTTAAATTAGCTTTCCAATGCCGTCAAAATCACCTAATTCGGAGTTCGTATGAGAGAGATATGCTCGAAATGGTGGACACTGTCAAAGCTGTGGCGAGATTCTTTTTTCCAATTTGATTTGTTTTCTTATTTGCAACTTTTTCCTTTCTTTTTATTCTTGTTTCCTTCATGGACACCTAATTCTCGTATTCACCAATAAAACACAAAATCAATCTATTAAAGCACAAATATAATTAAATCTAAACAAAAGATCCACGTAAAGTAAACGTATTGAGTGTAATATCTACACTCAACACAGCCCCAAACTTGAACTTTTGCCTGTCCTCAAGCAAAATCTAATCGTAAGCAAATGACTCAACTACAGCATCTCATCACATAGATCAATGACCAACTTCATGTTTTCAGAACTTGTAATTATAATGAAAATTCGTAGGCATTCGCAAGCTCAAAATTCAAAAGCACTTAATCACTTACCATAGCCAAAAACCACAAATCATGCAATTGCTTCAAGCATCCAATATTTGTAAATTAAAGATAGAAAAAATTTATGCTTACATGCATATGTTTGACTCCAAATACTCACCAAATTTCTTTACTCGGCTAGTATCAAATAATTGAGCTATTGGGATCATTGGGACTTTTTGGCTTTCAAATGTTGGGCTTTTTGGTTCGAGGTAGGAGATATGGGTATAGGTGGCTATGCTTCTTGAATTGAGGTGATTACGCAAAATTTTGATAGATAGGCGTTTGAAACAATGAATTCACCTCTAAGGACTTTAATAAACTCGATTCTTAAGAGTTCAAAAGTCTCCACTTTTGCTCTTAAGACAATGGATCGAGCTTTCAAAACAATTCAACAACTAGTCCTTACTTCCCCTTCTAGTCTCTTCTTCTTCTTTTTCTTTCTCTCTCTCTCTCTTTTTTTTTTTTTTTTTTAAAGAAGAAGAAGGACCTTATAAAAAAAATTCGACCGAAATCCAAGGGTTATTTTTTAAAAATATCCACTTATTCTATCTTATACACATTGGCTAAAAGAAAGAACACCGTTTCTCCAAGGCTCAAATCAAGGTTCTAATGATAATTTCGATAAAAAAGGTCGGCTTGAAAGGCTCAAACGGTTCAAAGAAGGCCCAAATCATATCCCAAATCACTTACTACTCAATACTTCGTATTATAAATTTCCTAAGGTGAGGTCTAAAACCGAACATAGCATGATCTAACACAAATTAACTCCAAAGTTAAAATACAAAACATTCAACCAAAACAATGCACAAAGTGTGATTCCTAGCAATAATTCGTTTCTAAGTTCCGTTGAATCGAAAGCTAAACAAATATCTAATCATTATCACACAAAACAAGCAATCTCATCGTTAAACATTGATCATCTATCATCATTATAACTCATCGATGCATTCGACTCAAGCAATTTTTTTTTTAATTTTTTTTTTATTCCGGAAAAAACGATAAAAGCGATAAAAATAAATAAAACCTAATGCATGCAAACTAAAACAAATGAGCACAAAATAACATGTTTTTTTTCACCCCCAAACTTAAAATTTCCGTTGCCCTCAACGAAATTAGCACAAAGTTTAAGGATAGAAAACACCTGATTTAGTCGGAATCGTTGTCTTCGGGGTGTGAGAATTTGTGGGAAAGAAATCTGATTTTCCTCTTGCGAAGATGCCCTCTATATCTCTCGGATGACTGTCCCGATCGCAATTCCGACCTTAAAAATAAGAAATCAAATAAATTAATTAGAATGCATGCCTATGAAAATAAAACTAAAACATAAAATTAAAGAAAAATATGAAAAACAGTAAAGCTCGGGTTGCCTCCCGAGAAGCGCTAAATTTTAAGTCTTCAGCCAGACTTTGCTTCTTGAAATTGTTATGTCCAATCCAAAGCCTTGTAGATTGCGTATCCATCCATGAGCTCTATCACTTCAATTGCAACCAAGGCATGGATAGCAATGCAATATATCACGGTCCACCTTAGCTTGTAGTTTTTTTTGGTTGTAATCAATCGGTACGAAGCCAAGATGGGATCTTCATCACCCGCTCCCTCAAATCGGTATACAAAAATCTCCAGTCTGCGTATAACCTCCACCTCAAAGATATTAGTCTTCTCATCAACCACTATTGATGCCTTCAAATCCACATTTAGATCAACGACAAAGCCCACAACTAGAATATCTTCAATCATTACATCCATCTCCTTCTTCTCTTGTTCTGAGGCATCTTCGTGGTTTAGCTCGATTGCCTTCTCAGATTCATCATGCTCAAGTGTCTTAGTAATTTCTATTTCTCTCACATCGACACTATTTTCCGGACATAGAAAATTTTTCTCACCGCAGGCTTCACCCGAATTTTCTTTGATATAACCATAGCCGATTTCGTCTGGAATATTTTCAAGAGATTCAGATTTTAATTTGAGCGTCATCTCTTCCAGTTGTATCTCCATGTTTTGAAATGATGCTTCAGTGGACTTCATGAATTCGGCAATGAGGGATACCAAATCAACTTGTTCATCAGTGGTCTGCTGCTGTTGCATTGGATAATAATTTTGAAAATCATCAAATTGTGGCTCTCTATGTTGAAACTCGTTCAAATCTTGGTCTTGAAATCTTTGCTCGTATGTTTTGTTGGTGTAAGTGTTCCAATAACCTCCGTTGGTAATTTCGTCGAAATTCGTCGCTGTTGGTGATACCCAACATTGATCGGAATAATGATTTTCACCACATGCTGAACAACACGGAGGCATATCATAGGTGTTTTGGAGGTATTCGTCAGATGAAAGCCATTCATATCCCGTTTGAGGTGCCCGAACATTGTAACCAGACATGAAACAAAAACAACAAAAAATAAAAATTAAAAATAAAAATTAAAATACAAATTAAATGGCTGAAGTAAGAAAAATTGCTCAAATTTGATATTAGAATAAATAGATAATTTAGCCGTATTCCCCGGCAACGGCGCCAAAAACTTGTTGGGTGCTAAATACCTAACACGCAAGTGCACGTATCGCAAACAAGTAGTAAAAGTGGACTCGTGAGAGTCGGATGTCGATCCCACAGGGAATACTCAAATTATCTAATCCTAAGTACCAAATTCTAACAATTATGATTTTTATCCAGCCTACGCAAGGTTGTCAAACAATTATGATTTTTATCCAGCCTACGCAAGGTTGTCAAATTTAATCAACTAAATAAATTAAACTAATTAGGAAAGCAAATAAACAAGAGAGAATATCAATATAAAAACGGATCTAGGATTTTATCTTCCCCTATGCAAGAATTGCTCACCCAAAACCCCTCAATTATGAAATATATGATTCATGATTATTAACCCGAGACACTAATTTACTCATAACCCGCTGTCGCGTGTATTATGAGTCTATTATTCATAAACGATTCACTATATGTCTATGCAAACCAATTATAAATAAAGCATTAACTAACAAGTCTCGTAAATGGCTACCTAAGGTGATATATGTATGTCTACGACACCACATGCAATTGACACACTCATCCGGTGAAAACTACTCGAAGGCTCTTCTACCTACCGTCTAATTATCAAAATAGCTCTGTCGAGTCAATGCCAATAATCACAGATAAAGCACATAAATTGATCAGGTTCATGCACTAACAATCATAACAAGTAGAAGAAATAATCATAAAATCATAATTGCATAATCTCAAGAAAACGGGATCACCATCCTTACATAGATTAAAAGCTTTAGCTACTCGTAATTCTTATGATAAACAAAATAGAATAAATAAAATAAATAAGAAAAACTATGCTTGAGTCTTCGTTGATCTTCGTTCTCCGCGTTTTTTGGTGTAAAATTTCGTTCTTATGGTGCAGAGGTTTGTTGCTTGTATAGGTTTTTCTTGATCTAGGAAGTAGTGGAAACC
>NW_012193720.1:1876000-1895737 GCF_000504015.1 Erythranthe guttata | reverse complement strand
ATTTCAGGTGAAGACAATTAAAGGTGAACCTCATAGGTGTCCTAGAGCATTTAGGAACAAGAGTGCCAACTCCACTTACCTTGCAGAGCAGTACTTGGAACATTTTCTTGAAGACCCCTCTATGTCTATTAAATCATTCAGAAAGCTGGTGAGAAAAGAAGTGAAGGTGTATGCACATAGACAAAAGCTATACAGAGCCAAACAAAAAGCTATTGAGAAAGCACATGGCAATGTGTATGAGCAATACTCTAGAGTGAGGCAATATTGCCATGAAATTCTAAAAACCAATCCTGGTTCCACTGCAGTAGTTAAGGTTCAGGGCCCTCCAATATACAAAGATCCTAGATTTCAGAGGATGTTTGTATTTTTTGATGCCATGAAAAGAGGTTTTATAGAGGGTTGTAGACCAATTATAGGATTGGATGCTTGCTTCCTCAAGACTCCTTATGGTGGGCAGTTGATGGCTGCTATAGCTAGAGATGGGAATAATCAGATGTTCCCTTTAGCTATTGCAGTAGTTGAAAGTTAGTGTAGAGAGAGCTGGACTTGGTTTTTAAATATGTTGATTCATTCAGTAACTGGTTTTGATCTAACCTCATGCACCTTCATTTCTGATAGACAGAAGGGATTAGTTGAAACTTTTCAATCCATTATGCCAAACACAGATCACAGATTTTGTGTAAGGCACTTGTATGAAAACTTCAAGCTGAAGTTTAAGGATAAGGCACTGAAAGATCTGATGTGGAGTGCAGCAAGGGCTTATTTGGAGGAAGAATTCAATAAGAAAATGGATGAGATCAAAGCCTTCTCAAATGAGGCTTATGTTTGGTTAAAGAAAATTCCAACCAACTTGTGGTGCAAGCATGCTATCTCAGCAAGGCCAAAGTGTGATCTGTTGAGCAACAACTTGTGTGAATCCTTTAACAGCTACATCAAGGAAGCTAGAGAAATGCCCATTCTTACAATGATGGAGGCTTTGAGGAGACAATTTATGTGCAGAATTCAGAGTAAAAGACAGTGGATAGAGAAATGCACTACCAAAATTTGTCCTAGGATACAAGACAAATTGAACAGTATCAAAGACAAGGCACTTGAGTTTGAATGTCATATGGCAAATGAGGGGCTGTGGGAAGTGACATTGGGAAATAAGGGTTGGGTTGTGGACTTTAGAAAAAGATCATGCAGTTGTAAGGAATGGGACATGACAGGAATACCATGTACACATGCCACTTGTGCACTTATGTCTGAGCACAAAGATGTAGAGGATTATGTGAGCCATTATTTCTCTGTTGACAACTACAAGAAGGCTTACAGTTATACTTTGACTCCTCTGGCAGACCATTCACAATGGTCAATTCCATCAACACAGGCTGAATCACTGCCAATCTTGCCACCTCCATTCAAGAAACAGGCTGGCAGACCAAGAAAAATGAGAAAGAAAGGATATGATGAAATCAGTGTTGGAGGCAAAGTGACAAGACAAGGAACTGTGCAAACATGCTCAAACTGTGGTGATATCACTCATAACAAAAGAAGGTGCAAGAAGCCTCCTTCACAAAAATCAAGAAGTGTTGATAGACCAAAGAATGTAGAAAGGCCAAGAAAAAGAACTAAGGTTATGTGTTTATATTATTATTGATTAATTCATTTAGTACATTTGATGTAGTTAACTAAAGTCAATAATTTTGCAATTGCAGGCACCTTCATCTTCTGTTAGTGCAACCACTTCAACCCCACATCAGAATACAAGAACAAATGTTGCAGGACAATCCTCTACACCAATACAATCCTCTACACCAACTGGTCCTTCTACACAATCTTCTACACCAGCTGGTCCTTCTACACAACCTGTTAGGGGACAAAGTAGCAAAAGAAATGGACAAAAAAGCAAGAAACATGGCAAAAAAGGTGGTCCCCATGCTGGAATTGGTAATTGGAATGGGGTGGGAATGTTTAGACCTCTTATGCAGGTATTTTTCTCTCATCATAAATAATCTGTATTTTCAATTTTGAATAAAATATTACTCATTTAAATGCTATGGTGGCAGAGTGGTGCAAGCCAGAGTGGTGCAAATAATGGGTCTCAAGTTCAAGTAAACAATTTTTCAGATGGGGGAAATATACAGGTAATTAATTTATTAAAATGTAATTGATCTTTTATTATACAGTGAATTAATGGTTCATTTTTTTCTCAATAAATGTAGATGCAAGTACACAATACTAGATTTGGCAGTGTGTTGTTCTCCAGCCAGCCAAGATCAAACAGATTTGCTGCCACTTCTGATAATGGAGAAACATGAAACTAAGTATGGTATTTTCTGATGTTTCTTAAGATATTGTGTTAATTGAACAAGTTGCTTCTTATGTTAGGTTGTTATTTTGATATTTGGAAGCCTGCAAACTAGTATTTTGATACTTTGGCATGGTTGTGTATTAGCATTTACATTTTGGTGGCTGTGAAGCCTTTATATTTTGGGGTTTTGGTATTTTGCTATTTAGAACAGACATGGTATTTTGGTATGGCTGTTTAGCATTTCTATTCAAGTATGAAATGACATTTATTATCTTGCTAATTTCATTGCAAATAGTCTTATTGTAGATACAATGAGTTTCCCTTATGATATTCTGAGTTCTTTGCAATCAATTTGCATAGGAATATGAAGATGCTAAACATTGAGAATATCTTCACATATCTCCCTATCTTATTTTTCTTAGAAACTGCACATTCTAGTGTTTGAACTTTTTCTTCCAAGTGCTTGTTTGCTCTTGTCATGTTTAGAATAATTTCATGAAGTTCCTCATTGTACAATTGCATCTTTTCATTAGCAGCCTCCATTGACTTTATCTTTTCATTCTTCTCATCCAAAAATTTCAACAAGCCTTGCCCAATCTCCAGCCCCTTTGGACAAATCTCAGGCTCCAACCACTGAAAGTATTTGCAACCACTTGAGTTCTGTTAAGAAATTAATAAGTATATTTATACAGTTACAAATACTATTTGTAAATGATGATTGCAATGAATATGAAATATTTTCTTACATCCCAGTTTTGACAGCCTGCAAATCTTCTTCCTGGATTGAGAGGAGTCCAAGCTGTTCGAGTTACAGCATTTTTATGGCACTTGCATGTTGTGCCTAAAAAAATAGACAAATAGTGTCGTGATTTGTGACATGAATGACAATAATCTTGTGAATTTGAGCTATTACTCGACATTTTTCAATATTTAACAAAAAAAAGGAATATTAACGTGCTTTATAAGAAGGAAAAAAGAAGGGGAAAAATGGAAAATGAAGAAATTTAGAGAATTTTTTTTCAATATTTAACAAAATAAAGGGATATTAACGTGCTTTATAAGAAGGAAAAAAGAAGGGAAAAAATGGAAAATGAAGAAATTTAGAGAAAAAATGATGAAGAAAAAAGTTTTTGAAAACCTCTATAACCCACACAAACATATATATACTAGTATGAGGGGCAAAAGGGTCAAAAAATGTTCCAACGGGTATAAAAACGGCTAGTAACAGTAAAGTCAATGCGCCACGTCATCATCCACTAACAGATTCGAAACGGAGGGGCCATTTTGTCACGTTTTGTAGTCCAGGGGGGTGTTTGCGACAGACCCCATAGTTCAGGGGTCCAAACTGTAGTTTCCCCTATACCTTATTTTAATTTTGGTCTTTAAACAGGTAATGGCTCCCCAAGTGGGGGTCAATTTGTAATTTCTGGAAATCACTTTGTTATGCAAAAGAAAATATAAAACAGTCTACTAAATCTTGCAAAAGAGAATATTAAGTTATTGCAAAAATCCCATCACATGATGATGACTTTGGAAACAACAATTTGATATTTTAGCCCAAGCAAGATAATAGCACCATGCTCATCTATTGAAATCTCAAATTCTGGATAAGTTGTGCGGTTCTTAGACCTGCAAGTATAAATTTATTCATGTAACAGACTTTTTATGTAAGAAAAATTAGAACATAAACTATAACGCCCAAAATCTAAGCATATATTAATCTTGCGAACGCAAATGGACGAAGACAACAACATTCAAAGACCAAAGAATACGTCTAAAAAAAACTAAATCCGAACTGGGGTTCGTTTATTTTAATTAAATCCGTAAAAAAAAAGAATACGATATATTGATAAAAATGTGATCTTTACCTCAGCTTACGAATAATAGTTCCAAGTGTAAGCAAACTACGGTTAATATGACAGCCTTCTTTTAACCTTGTGCCAGCTGATAACGATTGAGATGCTCGTTCACTTCCAGCCAAATCGACGAAATTCTGTCGATAAAATTAATTTCCGATTAAAAAACATTAAATAATGTTATACAATTATTTTTTTGTTATTAGATAAATTCCATACCACAGCAGCTGTAAGAGTGCTTGCATTGTCCGTTCCTAAAAAGTCACGAGAACAGCTTTCAATAGTCTGCGACAAACCACATTGTTCATTAACAAAAGTTATCGAATAAATAAACAATAAATTAAATAAAATCACAATATAACAATCTAATAATATGGTGGGATCTCGAGCTCATTTCATTAAGCGACGTTTCTCCAATTTGTCTTTGAGCTGCAAGGATTAACAATATTCATAAATGATCATAAAGAAAAATAAGATATTTTTCCCCTTTAAAACGGTCATATGTAGTATAAGATGGTACATATTTTTTTAATTATGTACCGTAGTATCATCAGAGAAAAAACCAAATGCATGAACAATATAATAAATTCGGTGACAACAAATTGTAGGTGGCTAGTAGAGGTGGTCGTTGGGCAGAACCAGCAGACCCTCCTCTAATAAACACAGTCTTCAAGCCCCTTTTACGGGGCAATTTGCAAATCTGAAACTGACCCACCAAATTAGAATCAGAACTACAAAAACCCTAAACGAAAACAAAAGAAAAAAGCACAGACAAGATAGATATGTAATTAGAATCAGTACGCTTAACAAGGATTTAACATGAGTTTTCCAGTAAATTAATGAAAGAAAGTTGAAAGAATCAGTAAAACAAGTAAATTTAGTGTCCAATGCATATCTCTTTTTTTACTGAACTCCAAAAGTTCTGATTTTTTTCCAACAATATATCAGTATTTTCATATATAAATATAATGTATTTTAAATCTAATTAATGTAAATAAAAATTTAATATTATGTATAAAATATCAAATGACATGATAAAAAAGCAAATTAATTCACGGAGAGAGAGAGAGAGAGAGAGAGAGAGAGAGAGAGAGAGAGAGAGAGAGTAAAATAGGTTTAAAAAAATTGTTTTATTGCATTGAACTGAGAAAACTGTTGAACACGGCAAAGAGAAGAATTTCTTGTACGTATATTATTAACCCTTAATAGAGGTACATATATAAGAAAAAAAGAATCAAGACTCCTACTCTAAGAAGGAGAATCAGCTGCACAAGGAAAATAAATAAAATTCCCTACAATCTCGGGATCTATAGAAATCTTCTCGGCTAACACTCCCCCTCAAGTTGGTGCATAGATGTTTACCATGCCCAACTTGTTTATCACGTTGTGAAATTCTTTTCCCGATACTGCCTTGGTGAGGACATCAGCTAGTTGACTAGCAGATTTGACGAACGGAAAACATATGACCCTTTGATCAAGTTTTTCTTTGATAAAACGACGATCTACTTCCACATGCTTAGTTCGATCATGCTGAACAGGATTATGTGCAATTTGAATTGCTGCCTTGTTATCACAATACAACTTCATAGGTACTTTATATTCTACCCCTAAATCCTTCACGACGCTCTTGATCCATAACAATTCACATAATCCTTGAGCCATTCCTCGAAACTCCGCTTCTGCACTAGATCGTGCTACAACTTTCTGTTTTTTACTTCTCCAAGTAACGAGATTTCCCTCCACAAAGGTTAGATAGCCTGATGTAGACCTCCTCGTTGTTTGATCTCCCGCCCAATCTGCATCAGTATAACCTTCAACATTTAAAGCATCATTCTTCGAGTACAATAAACCCTTGCCGGGAGTACCTTTAAGATATCTCAAAATTCTATAGACCGCTTCCATATGCTCTTCGCTTGGTGCATGCATAAATTGGCTCACAATACTTACGGCATATGCTATATCAGGTCTGGTATGGGTTAGATAAATGAGTCTACCCACAAGCCTTTGATACCGACCTATATCTGTAGGAACTTGATTCGGAAAAATCCCAAGCCCATGATTCACTTCGATTGGAGTTTCAGCAGGTTTGCAAGCTAGCATCCCAGTTTCACTTAGTAAATCCAATACGTATTTACACTGTGAAAGGGAAATTCCAAATTTAGATCTTGCTACCTCGATGCCAAGAAAGTACCTTAGTTGTCCTAAATCTTTCATTTCGAACTCTGCGAATAAATATTCTCGGAGCTGCTTCATTTCTTCAGGATCATCACCTGTCAAAATCATATCGTCTACGTACACAATCAATGCAGTGACTTTACCTTCTTTATGCTTCACAAATAAAGTATGGTCTGCATTACTTTGTTCGTATCCTATCTTTTTCATTGCCGAAGTAAACCTCCCGAACCAAGCCCTTGGTGACTGCTTGAGACCATAGAGGGATCTCTTTAATTTGCAAACTTCACCTTCGTGCTTGGAACTTTCGCGTATTCCCGGTGGAAGTTCCATATAAACTTCTTCCTCCAAATTGCCATTCAAGAAAGCATTTTTTACGTCGAATTGTTGCAAAGGCCAATCTCGATTTGCAGCGACAGATATGAGAATGCGGATAGTATTGAGCTTGGCTACTGGTGCAAAGGTCTCTTGATAATCAATACCATATTTTTGAGCATGTCCTTTGGCGACGAGTCTCGCCTTATACCTGTCTATACTTCCATCAGCCTTAAGTTTAACAGTATACACCCATATACAACCAATTGGCTTCTTTCCTATTGGTAATGGAACAATCTCCCAAGTGGAATTCTTCTGTAAAGCTTTCATCTCTTCGTTCATAGCATTTTTCCACTTTGGATCTGCCAATGCATCCTGCACATTACTAGGAATAGACACTTCGGATAATTGATTAATGGTTAGTGCATAAGATTCCGAAAAACTATGAGTAGAGACATAGTTATTGATAGGATATTTCAACTTGGTATTAAGATTAGGCTCATAAAGTTTTCTGGGAACTCCTTTATTAGGCCTTTGAGAATACCTGGGAATGGTTGGGGATGGACACTCGGCAACATAATCATCGAAGATATTCTGGGAAGAAGACTCTTCGGTTGGTGGTGTGGGCAACTCAACTATCTCGGCTTCTTCGTCATTGAGATTTTCAATTTCTGGGTCATCACCACCATCTCCATCTTCACAAGATTCATTGCTTAAGCACTGATCATTATGCTCAATGCTATGCATACTTTGTTCCAAGGTTTCCAACTCCATAAATGCGTCATTCGCATTATTTTTATCAACAAAGGTATCGTCTTTATCCACATTCTCCCCCTGAAGACGAGAGCTAGAATTTGCAGCAGAATAATAAGGTTCATTTTCATGGAAAGAGACATTAAGAGAGACATGCAATTTCCGAGTTTTAGGGTCGTAACACCTATACCCCTTTTGAAAATCAGAATAACCAACAAATATACAACGTGCAGCACATGGATCAAGTTTACCGCGCAAAACTTTGGGTATATGAACATACACTGTGCAACCAAAGATTCTGGGTTCGAGGTTCGGTTGATGGGGTACGTCAAAAAAGGTCTGTAATTTTTTGTGTGGAGTTTGAAAACCAATAACTCGAGAAGGCACCCTATTAATCAAATAAACAGCAGACTTAACGGCTTCTCCCCAATAAAATCGAGGCACGTTCATTCCAAAGATAGATGCACGTACGACTTCCATAATTTGTCTATTTTTTCGCTCTGCAAGACCATTTTGTTGAGGCGTATAAGTGCAAGAAGTGTGATGTTTAATTCCTTGTTTTCGAAGAAAATCACCAAATGAACGGTCAAGGAATTCCAACATTCCCTACAATCTCGGGATCTATAGAAATCTTCTCGGCTAACAAAAACAGTGTAAAAAATTGAGATGACAATGAAGAAGCAAGGGTGACACTTGGGCAGCTATCTACAGCACAAGCCAATATATCTCTATAATCGCGCGATATTCTCAACGAGTCGTAAACCTCTCCATTGCTGCTCTTTTTGTACTTGAGTAACAAATTCGAATGGTCAAACGCAGTCAACTTCACAAATCCGTAATCGGAATCTCGGAAAAGACTCCACCTTGGTGTGAAAGTCGAGAAATCCGACAGGCTGGCACCTCCTCCTCCAGCCACCACGTGTATGGTTCCGTTTAAGCTACCCTTGTAATAATGCTTCTCGTTGCTCGTACATATGTTCTACACCAACAAAAGAGATAAACGGTCAATTGTATTAAACGATTTCGATTTGATGAGAAAATTTGAGAAATAGATTCTCCACTTACCTTTTTCACAGTATAATGTCAATCGTATTGGTTTGTGAAAAATACGGAAATCGTAAATTGGAAAGAAAAGAATTGTTCCGAAATTGGAAACTTTCGAATTGAATCGGCGGAATGGTTAAATATAGTGCAAAATACATAATAATATTGATATTAGAAGTGTAATTTCCAGGGGGGCAAACGGAATTTTTCAAAATATTTTTGGAAATTGAAATCTAATGTGTATTCCAACCTCGTTTCAAAACATAAATCAAAAAAATCGGAAATCGGAACTTTCGGAATGCAGAATGAAAATATTCTTCCACAATAGGAATTTTTTGGATCGGATTTATCAGAATCAGCAGAAAATGGAATAAGAGATTAAATTAAAACTTATTACCTGGTAAATAGGACAAGTCCGTTCGTAACTGTGAGCGTGCCCCCGTAAAAAGCAATGTCAACTTTATACTTCTGCCATAGTTTTTGAAGGTCGTCTCTTCCCATTGGTTCAGCAAAGGATCCCTCGTTTGCGTAAAAATCGGTGGAAGAATAACCGAGCACACGATGCACAATGAATATTAGCCATGGTTGTTTTTGTCTATCTACCGATGCCAAACAGTGCTCGATAAATTTGTATTGTTCAGTTCCTTCTCTCCAATCATGTTCCGTGTCCGCTATGCAGAAACGGAACATTCCATAGTCGGTCGAGTACCTACCACAAGAATATAGCTCTCGTTTTAAATTCGGTTAAATAATTACTATAACTTATTCTAAAAAAAAGGTTCGTCAACTAATTATAGACTAAATCAATTTGGATATTTTTTTTTGCAAAATTTCATCACAATACACAAAATTGATCCGAAACATAAAATATTCGACGTACCAGAATTTAGCTCGATTTTCAGCAGGAACAAAAAACATAGTTTCAGCCAAGACACCACATTCTCCACCCGAATCCATGTTCCCGTAAAACGAACCCGTTCCAGGCCAGTCGCGCTCGTGGTTGCCACCGCAGATATCATAACCAGCCACAACAATATTACATGAAAAAAAAATAAGGTTAAATTACGTGCATTATCATATCAACCAATTAATTTTAATTCCCTAAAAAAAAAACTATAATCCACCTGGCAATCATGTACGGTACTCTCGAAGCAATTGGCTCAACTTGAGAAGTGAACTGATCCCACTGCGAAAGATATCCATTAGCATAACATATATCTCCGATATGAAATACTATATCGTAATTCTTCAAATCGTCAATGAGCTGTTTTGTAGTGTTGAGGGAGCCTCGTTGAAAATTATTATACTCGTTCGAACCATCGGCTTCATCCTGCAGTTATAAAGTGAAGCAAAAAAAGAAGAAAAAAACGAACACTTCTTAATCACGTGACATTAATGTAAATTAAATTATAATAATCAAGTCGAACTTTTCCCATGTCACCAAAAATGATAACTCGTTGCACAGAGTTCTGACCGGGATACGGAGATGCTTTGAACTGGTAATTACCGCTCCAGATATACGTACCGTTGAGCAATTTATGCCCCAATTTATACGTCTAACTGAAAAAATCAACAACGAGGCCTATTTAGCGATCATAATTGAATTTTCGAAATGCTTTCGAAGTCAAAATATTAAATTATCGAACTTCAATGGAGGTCGAAAATCGAGAACATACGGTGAGTTGGGCGATAACTCTTTCAAGAAACAAGTGTGAATAAATCCAGGATCACGCCATCCAACGGTTCTTGCAGGGGCACCCACAAAATCGTGCACCTCGTATTTAAAATTTTACCGTAAAACTTCAAATGAAGGAAGATATACGGTAAAATTTAAAATACGAGGTGCACGACCTCAGGCATAAGTTTCCTCTGCATCTTTGACTCACTAAAGGAAGATATTTCGTGTATTTTTAATTCGAACGAAAAATTTCGGTGCGTAACGAAAAAATTAAACCGAGATGAAAGAGATTTCAACTTCAACGCACCACACATGCTATTGCGGTCGAAAGTCAGAGTAACAGCTAAAGATCGTATCTGTTGACCTCCTTTTGGACCCCACTCGATGAGAGGCTCGGCTAAATCGATACCGTATCCACTAGTCCAGGTTACAGTCATCTGTGCACAAGATTATGAAATTAGTCGTTTACTCAACTTGTGTACGTAATGGTCCAATGTTATGGTGTGAATATTTATATATTAAAAAAATTAAAAAAAATAAAAATCAGAAACCGACTTCATTCCATGTCTTTCCTTGAGCTAGACGTGGGTATAGAGGCGCGTTTGGATTAGCAAAGGCATATTTGAAACTGCCACCACTTTTGGCTGTTGCAAGGTAAAAGGGCACAGTTGACACAAAAATTAGCTTAATTAAGTACGAGAAAATATACCACAAAAAAAGCGGAAATCTATAAAAAGAAATGATCTTGAAACTGTATAAATTGGATACCTACATTCGACACACGGCCGGAAAATAAAACAAACGAGAAGTCCGATCGCTGGTTAATCAACTGAAGCTTCAAAGATCCTTTGCCCGAGTCTTTGTACTTAGAGTTGCTAAAATTCGCGAACTGATACTGCAAAATAAAAAATAAAAAAATTGAAGTATACAAACATGAATTTGTTAGCCTCTTTGTAAATACCGCGTTTCGAAGTTAATGACTTGAACAAAATCATTGCAATATGCAATCGGAGAAAACCTTTATCGGAGCTGTACATAAATACTGTGGGCCAACTCTCGGGTTTTCTGGGAGGCAGGTGGATGAGCTGAAAATATTTTCGTACGAGTTCATCAAATTCCGAATAAAAAAAAACACACACAATTCCAGAATTTTTTTACCACATGTCGAATGTGTAAAAAAAAAGTCGAAGAAAAACTATAGAGAAATGAAATTGCATAAATATGTAAATCTTTACCTGAAATTGGCAGGAGAAAATACTCCGATCCAGTCATCGATCGATGGTTTTGAGCTGCTATATTCTACAGTAACCCATTCTTTGTTTTTCTCCTGCGAGAAAAAAAAAAAGAAAAAATGTTTTAAAAGTCGAAATATAACCATCTTAATAATTGAGGTTCTTGGAATTGCCAAATGAAAACATTATATTAAGAATGAGCAGCAAGTATTTGCATCGTATCATCACGATAATTTTCGATTTAGAACTGCACAAAGTATCTGTAGACATCGAAATTTTGAGATAAATTACTAATTAATAACCAAAATAAATCGGTTATTAATTTAGGTCTCAAATTAAAGTCCATAATATATTTGGGCTTTAAAATGTCCGGCCCATCCTACAAGTCAAGAAACCCTAGCTCGCGGCTATAAAAAGAGGGCTTTCGGTGCATGTAAAAATCAGACTCACACAGACACATATCGAGCTCTCAAGCTCACGTCTCGAGCCTCCGCCTCAAATTCATAATATATTTGAATTTGTGGTGTTCGTGATAGGAAATCATATATATTCGATTCCTCGAATTCATAATATATTTAAATTCGAGATGTTCGTGATAGGAAATCATTCGTTCGATTCAAGAACAAGCTTTTAAGCCCTTGAATCAAATCTAGAATAGGAGAGAAGAATCAGGGGAATTACGGAGATTGTAATCCACATCGTTTTGATTAATAAATTTATTTGTTCCCTATTTTCTTGTCTCGTATTTTTATTATATTTTGCAGACTCGAAAATTTGCGGTTAACAAATTGGCACGCCCAGTGGGACCATCTTCGCCCCTCATCTCTTCCTCCGATGTCAAAATTAAGTCCATTCAACTGTCCAATGGCGGCTAAGAAACCATTGCTACTCGTGAATATGGATGGGAATAAAAAAAAAAAAAAAAGGGGTAAAACTCTTTATTTATTCGCTTGGGGGCAGAGAAGCAGAGTAATTGGATAAGGAAATTTCCCTCTTTACATAATAGAGAGTGTTACAATTTCTTCTCCAATCTACTATGCTTCGACCGATTGAGTTGCCAAAAGATTTGGAGTATTGACGAAGGAAGAAAATCTCCAGCAAATCCCCTCTTTGGCAGCAAAAAAAAAAATACAGATCCACAATCTTTGTCCCTAAATGAATTTTAAAAAAAATAAAAAAGGGGCCAGCCATGGCGATCATTTGCCTTGGCCAACAATTCTCCCCGCTATGTCAAATCCGGGAGGCCGCCGGAATAATGCCCGCCGATCGTCGCCTGAAGAATCCCGTTTCAATTTTTGCCGCCGGAAGCCCTCGACGGTGTTATATCCTCTTTCGCCGCCGCAAACCGCTGGCCGCTCAAATCCACCAGTCAAACTCACCGTAGACTGAAGAGCCGCGCCACCTATTCCTCCGATGACAACAAAGATGCTGCCTATAGTCCAAGCTCGCCATCGTCTAGGTGTTGCGCGGAACTCTTCCGGCGAATCCAAAGATGCTACTGCGCCGCTCTTCATTACCACCGCCCATGGTGTGGTCGTGAATATGTGAAACATATGCATATGGAGAAATTTTCAAAGTTACAAAGAGAGATGTTGAGACCAAGGTGTGAGCGGCCGTCGGAGTAATTGTGAGGTGCTGCGGATGGATTAGTTGATCCCCAAATCAAGATGCAATAAATTGCGTTTGAGCCCTTATCGAAGAATAGGACTTATCATTTAAGTCCCTCAAGGTGAAGGATTTATCAAATTAAACCCCAAAGTTGAGGAAAGAGGTTTGGAAGCCAACAAATGAAAGAAAATTCGATTACTTCAAGTCTCGTCTTACAAATATTCAACATGTTCTTCGCCGAGACTAGAAGTGGGGGCATTTGTAGACATCGAAATTTTGAGATAAATTACTAATTAATAACCAAAATAAATCGGTTATTAATTTAGGTCTCAAATTAAAGTCCATAATATATTTGGGCTTTAAAATGTCCGGCCCATCCTACAAGTCAAGAAACCCTAGCTCGCGGCTATAAAAAGAGGGCTTTCGGTGCATGTAAAAATCAGACTCACACAGACACATATCGAGCTCTCAAGCTCACGTCTCGAGCCTCCGCCTCAAATTCATAATATATTTGAATTTGTGGTGTTCGTGATAGGAAATCATATATATTCGATTCCTCGAATTCATAATATATTTAAATTCGAGATGTTCGTGATAGGAAATCATTCGTTCGATTCAAGAACAAGCTTTTAAGCCCTTGAATCAAATCTAGAATAGGAGAGAAGAATCAGGGGAATTACGGAGATTGTAATCCACATCGTTTTGATGAAAACATTATATTAAGAATGAGCAGCAAGTATTGCATCGTATCATCCGATAATTTTCGATTTAGAACTGCACAAAGTATCATATTCGGATGAATGCGAGACTTACATCGACTCCACGAACCGATGGAGAAGCTTTAATGTAAGCCGTACTGTCTAAAGCAAAAACAGCCTTTTCAATAGCAATTGTCGAAAGTAGTTGAACCCCGTGTGATTTCACCTCTTCGAGCCTTAAGAAAATGCACAAAACCGCGAAAAGGTTGAGGAGGATTTTCATTGCATTCAACCTAAAATGAAGAGAAATCAATAAGAATCGAAAGAACCGAACATAAATGAGTACAGATCACCACATTAAAGAATATTTTAAATTCAAAATTATTTATTTAAATGAAAAGGCAAGAAAAAGGGTATTTAAAATTGAGTATAAGGGATCCACCACATTCCTCAGAAACATGAAAATCATTACTTCAGCAACAATACACATCATAATCATAGTTCACACACACACACACAGAGAGAGAGAGAGAGAGAGAGAGAGAGAGAGAGAGAGAGAGAGAGATGATATTCTGCAACATGTATATATCTAAAAGACATTACACCCATGAATGAACTGAAAAAAAAAATTCCACAGCCTAATCAATCATAGTGCACACACGCGCGGGAGTAGTAAAATTCAAGAATTGAAGGACCAATAACGAAAAAAAAATTAAAATTGAAATAAACAGAGCATTAGGAAAAAATTACCTGAAATAAATGGAACCCTTTGTGTGTATAGTGATGCTTTCTTCAGTTGTTGATGGTGACGATGATTAATCTTTGAGCAAACGGCAAGTGAGAGAGTGCGAGTGGGGCATATAAGAAGAATAGAATGAGAGAAGGAGAGAAATAATAATACGTAATAGAATAGAAACCCCCATTGTGTTATGGGTTGATTACATGGAATATATATAGAGAAATATTCCAAGGTAATAGAGTTTGACTAGGTAACTAAATCCTAACTAATCTAGGTAACTCAATCATACTAGAATCCTAATATTACAAGAGTTCTATATATAATATTCTCTAACAGGGCAGACAAAATTGGCTACTGCCAATATTTTCGTGTGTTATCCTTTTTCAATTCCAAAAAAAAGCTAAAAGAATACGATAAACAAAAATTCGATACTCATTAACAATGAATATATGAACTAACCTGGCGATCTTCACCTACGGGCTGGGACGACTTCTCCTCTGACCTCGATCTCCGGCGACGCCTCCCGCAAAAGCTCCTGCACTACCGCCCTGCGGTAGCCGACCACGAGAGGGGCTCGCCGCTTCCAGCGTCGGCGAGCATCAACGCTGCTCACAGGGCAGAGGCGGAGAAAAAGTGAAGGAAGAAAAAATCGGAGCAAAAATTGAAGATACCTATCGATTAACATGGGAACTTGAACTGCAATAATGTTTTTCGAAACTTGAATCAAGTGAAGGGACAATACAAGGGATGGGGGAGAAGCTGGATGTGGCGGTCAGAATTTGTAGGCGCCGACCATCAAGTGGGGCTAAGCATCGATCGAAGAGGCGGTGCCCGCCGGGCGATAAAGGAGGGGCAATTTAGAGAGGTGGTCGAAACGACGTCGTTCTGCAGTGAGCAGAATAAAAGAAAAAGAAAAATGAAGCACACGCCTCGCCGTCGAGCTGCTTGGAAAATAAATGAAAAAGAAAAGATTTGGAAAGGCTGATTGGAGGGAAGGATTGAAACGCCGTAGTTTTGGAGTTAAATGGGGTAATTGGTAAAAGAAAAGGGATAAGAAAAGGCATAAAAAAAAGGGTTAAATACAAAAACACCCCTGTACTATGGACTTTGTATCATTTACTCCCCTGTACTACACATAAATACAAAAATACCCCTGCTCTTATATGTTTTTCAAAATTTGACGAAAATACCCCTGCTAAACCTATAAATATAAGGATTTGTTTGAGCCATTTTACACAATATTTTTTAACATTTTCGGTCAATTTTACTTGGAATTTTTTTTTTTCGTCAAAACATTTAATTACTTAGATTTTTTTTAAAATTTTCTGAATAAAAACCTTTTATTTTTGTCATTTTCAATATATTCATTTTTTCCTTAAATGTCTTCCGATAGTTCAAATTCTCAACAATAATAGGATTGTAAAGATGTTTGTAATCTTAGGATGTTTGAACTACCGGAAGACATTTAAGAAAAAGAATGAAGAAACACAAAATGACCAAAATAAAAGGTTTTATGTAGAAAATAAAAAAATGTAAGCAATTAGATGTTTTGGAGAAAAAAGTATAAATACCAAAATTTTCAACGTAATATTGACTGAAAATGGTAAAATATATAGTGGAAAATGGCTCAAACTATATATATATATATATATATATATATATATATATATATATATATATATATATATATATATATATATATATATATATATATATATATATATATATATATATATATATATATATATATATATATATATATATATATATATATATATATATAACAAAACAAACAAACAGGTTTGTATAAAAAAAATCAACGAAAATGCTAAATGCGGTTTGAGCGAAAATTGCATATAAGGGCAGTATAATAATTTCACCTTTGGGGTGGGAAAGGGGTATCCACAAGGATGATTTCCGCTTGAGTTTATCCCCATTTTAATTGCCACTGTGGGGATACATTAAATTCGCCAATAAATTATTGTGCTATGATTAGATATGTGAATGACAAAGTTGTGCTTCTAGTGACATATTCAATTATTTAAAAAAAAAATTAGTATAAAATAAAAGTAATTAAAATTCAAAAAAAAAAGTGAAAAAAAATGGAAAATTGTTTTAAAAAATAATTTTTTTTTCTAAGAAAATTAAAAAGAAGAAGAAAAAACTATGTACAATAAGAAAGGATAATTCGGTCCTTTTTAAGTAATTAGGTTGATGTTAAGGAAACCAAACATCAAATACTATAAAATAATGAGGAGATAAAAAAATTAAAATTTAATAATAAACATCTTATAAAACAGTAGGCCTATTATTTTTAGGGGTGGATTGTTTTACCAAATTGCGCTACCAACCCGTCATCCTACCGAACCCTACTGATTCTCTGCCGAAATATTTCTACCGTATTCCGCACCCTAGACCGTAATATTATTAATAAATAATAATAAATGAAATTTTATTTTAAGAATTTATTTATTTATATATAAAAGGGTTAATGACATTTTGCCCCTGAACTTTAGCGTGTTTTGCATGTTGTCTCCTAAACAAAAAAATGCACATTGCCCCCCTCTATTTGGAGCACCGATCACTAAAATGGGACTTCTTCGACCCCCGGTGATAAACACCGGGTGGGTCTTCTACTGCCATGTGTCATTTTTTTATATTTTATAATATATTCCCGGCTAGGGTTCACCTTTAGGGGTTTTAGAAAAAAATAAATAAAAAAAGGACACGTGCCAGCAGAAGACCCACCCGGTGCTTATCACCGATTGTAGGGTCGAATGAGCCCTAAAATAACTGTTTATGGCCAAATTTTGGCTAAATTTTGGCGCACACTCACATTTCAGGCTAAATTTTGGCCATAAATAGCCATTTTAGTTAGGGGTGGATTTTTTTTACCAATTGCCCTTGCCCTACCGAACTCTACCGATTTTGTACCGAAATAATCCTACCGAATTATTATCGTACCCTGCCGTGCGGTACCGAAATATTTTGGTAGGGCAACAACACTCAATATTATTAAAATAGTATTACCCTATCGTCGCGAAATATTATTAATAAATAATAATAAATAAAATTTTATTATTAATCAATTCAAGTCAAGATCATTGGAAGATTGAAGGGCCAAATCCATCAAGAATTTCAAGATCTTCAAGTCAAATTTAGTCAAAGTTCAACGTTTGATCCGAGATTCAAGTCGCAAGACCCTTGGAGAACGTTATTCAAATCCAAAATCAAATCCGGAGAAGATCAAGTCAACGACCCGATTCCGAAAATTCAAGTTAACTATATATTGTTCTAGAGAGAAGAATCAGATGATTAAAATAGAGATTGTAACCCGCAATTTATTCATTTTAATTCAATAAAATTATCTAAGTTCAATTTTTCTTGTTTGATTATATCGCAGATAAGAATTTGTAATTTTGGTTATTAATTAGTAATTTATCTCAAAATTTTGATGTCTACAAATGCCCCCACTTCTAGTCTCGGCGAAGAACATCTTGAATATTTGTGAGACGAGACTTGAAGTACTCGAATTTTTCTTCACTTGTGGCTTCAAAACTCCTTTCCTTCATTTTAGGCATTTTGGGATGTATATGGAATTGCCATCGCTTTTGAGAACTTAAATGGGATGGGAAGTTCATTTTTTGATATTTGGGGCTGACATATATATAATTTTGCCTTTCTCAGTTTGAGGCTCTCAATTACAATTTCTTTATTTCCACATGAAGGAACCAATTGCAATTTGAGACTTGTTAACAATTGGGTCTTTGCCCGTAGAGGCGTGTTTGGGAGAACAAGAACAACATCAGCATCAGACACGCGCCCCGGCCACACACAATGACAAGCGGCATATAGGAGGTGTAACGGGGCTAGGAGTAGCTTCGAGGCAGCGTATTCGAGGTTGCCGGGAACGAAGCGGCACCACTCTTAAGCCTGCGGCGAACTCGAGGTTTCACTGGGATATGAATACGTCTGCAGCGGCGCTAATAGGTAATAACTCTGGCGACTGATTTAGGTGGTGGAGCGGAATGCAATGGTGGAATGGTCTCCACCTCGTGTCTCTGGGAGAAGGGAGGGCCAGCGTTTAGTGGACGTGAATTTAAGGTGATGGATTTCAGAGGCCAGCTGTTTGTGGCGGCGGGAACATGAAATAACACCATCGACTGCTTTGCGAGGTGATGGCGTTTCCGGTCGGCGGCGATGTAGAGGCGGCGGATCTGAGCGGCCAGCAGTTTGCGGCGGCGGGAACATGAGGTAACACCGTCGACTACTTTGCGCGGTGATGGCGTTTCTGGTCGGCCTCCCTGAATTGATGTCAGTGGAGAGAAATGTTGACGGCAACACGGTACCATGGCTGTGATTTATATCCCAATTTTGCTTGTTTCTTTGGTTCCGATTGGAAAAGATTGGATGTGCCATCTTTCTTTAGCTGCCCATAAAATGGGATTTTTTTGGGCATTCTTTCCAACCAGGCCTGCAAAAAATTTGGCAAGTTTCTTCCAACTGTAACAAATATCAGTGGTTGCAGCAAATCTTTTCTTGTTTTTTTTTTTCTTTTTTTTAATGTCCAAAGAGCAATTGGCAACAATTTGAAATGATATTGGATTTAACGAATTCGAATGATTTTGACCAATTATTGTCCGTGAACTTGCCCCCAAGTGTAGGATTTGACCATCGGTAAGATCAAAAACTCTACAAGGAAGACCTGGTTCTTCTTGGGAGCATCGGCGAAACGATTCAAACTTCGACACAGGAGGAAGAGATGAGGAGTGAAGATTGTCCCACCGGGCGTGCCAATTTGTAAACCACAAATTTTTCGAATCATGTCACTTCGACATAGGAGGAAGAGATGAGAGGTGAAGATTGTCCCACCGAGCGTGCCAATTTGTTAACCGTAAATTTTCTAGCCTGTAAAATATATCAATACAAGACAATAAAAATATAGGAAACAAATAAATTTATTATCAAACGAAAGCGGATTACAATCTCCGTGAATTCTCCTAATTCTTCTCTCCTAATTTTGATTCAAGGGCTTAAAAGCTTGTTCTTGAATCGAACGAATGATTTCCTATCACGAACACCTCGAATTCAAATATGTTATGAATTCGAGGCGGAGGCTCGAGACGTGAGCTTGAGAGCTCGATATGTGTCTGTGTGAGTCTGGTTTTTTAGATGCACCAAAGATTTCCTTTTATAGGCACAAACTAGGGTTAGGGTTTCTCGACTTGTAGAGTGGACCGGACATTTTAAAGCACAAATATGTTATGGACTTTAATTTGAGACCTAAATTAATAACCGATTTATTTTGGTGATAAATTAGTAATTTATCTCAAAATTTTGATGACGTGC